>ML405759.1:13894-62821 GCA_005239525.1 Nicotiana knightiana | reverse complement strand
TTTTTTTTTTTTTTTTTTTGTTCTTCTTTTCTTCTTTCTTTTTCTTACTCTTTTCTTCTTTTTTTTTTGTTCTTTCCGCCCCTTTCCCCTCTTTCTTTTTCTCACTTTTTTTCTTTTCTTCTTCTTTTTGTGTTTCCCTTTTTTTTGTACATACCCAACACATATATATATAAGATATGTGTGATGAATGGAGGAGTTGGAGTTGGAGTGGGAGTTGGAGTTGGAGTTGGAGTTGGAGTGGGATAATTAGGATTGTTATAGGATTAGGATTGTTTTTTTTTCTTTTTTTTTTGTTTCTTTTTCTGCCGTTTTTTTTTAAAACTTTTTTTTTAATTCTTAGATAAAAAATGGCAAATCATATATATATATACCAACGTTACTTTTAAACTTAAAGGAAACTATAAAAATAAGAAAACTCAATATTTACACTATAGTTTAAATTATGCAAAAAAAAAAAAATATAATAGTTTACTTATTAAAATTCTAATTAAAAGATACTCCATATATATATTCACACTTTAAGAATGTGAGTATTATTATTATTTATTTACTTATTTTAATTAAATAAAATCTACTAAGTGTAAGATAAAAGCTTAAAACATTAATATTAGGCCTAAAAGGAATATTTACACTAAAATAGTATAACATTTGAGTGTGGTCAAAAATTAGTTGTTCACAGTTGGGCTAAAATCTACTACTCCTTTAGGAGGTGAAGATCAAGGTGTTGGAAAGACGCTCTCAAAAGTTAAAGAACCACCTACTCCAATACCAAAAGTAGTTACAAAACATAAGAAAATGAAGTTTAAATCCTCAAAGGCAGCTTTGAAAGAGGTAGTGTGCACTTTAACAGATACAGAGAAACACCCTCCAGTTCTTCCATTTAGCACGCAAGTTCCTCAAGAAACAAGCCAGAGTGCCAATAAAGATCAAACTTGGAAAAGAAAACTGCCTAATCCAGTATAGATCATAGAGGTTCCAAGTGTTGATAGTCCCTCAAGAACACATACAACTTGTAACAACGAGGTAAAAATACAATCACATTGCCCCCTTTTTTTTAATCGAACAAATAGCTTCACTAAAAAAATTACCCACTTTCTTTGCCTTTTCCTTATGCAGTTAAATGCCATTGGGCATCCAGTGGTATCCCCACATGACAAGATGCAAGTGAGTAATGAATCTATTGGAGGGTCTACATCTAAAGTGAAGTCGTTTTCAAAGGTATCATCTCTTCCTTAGGACGAAGTCCTAAAAAGACAAACTCCAAATGAGATTACTCGCATTCCATCAATGACAAATGCTACAGTGTCTATTTTTGAAGGAAAGTGCATTGTCTTTAATCGCAAAAAGGAATTCATCTTGGGACTTTGGGAGGATATTTGCAAAAGACTCTCCAAAACTCGTGCAGAACGACTCTCATCTTATAGGGAGAAAATCACTGAGATTTTGGAGGATATGAAGAAGGCGAATATTTTAGATCTTTCTTCATTAGAGTGTTTACTGGATTCTCTTTTCGAGCTTGCTGCTTCATATGACTAAGAGCGATGCAATTTGGCTGATAAGATGAGTCAAGATGAGAAGTTGGAGCTGATTTCCAAAGCTAAGGATCGTCTTGAATCATTCAAACTTGAAGCAAGTGAGAAAGTCAAGAAAGTTTTCTCTAGTGAAAAGAAACTAAAGGGAGTTCTGAAGAAGTTGCAGACATTACAACAAGAGAGGGAGAACCTCAAAGGTGTTATAGAAGCGACTTAAAAGGAGGTTGAAGAGACTCAGGCAAAAGTTTCAGCTGTCGAGATTGAGGTCTCTTCATATGACAACGTAAATTTGCTGACTGTTTATGGTTCGACCAATTTGGAGGAGAAGAAGAAGAAGCTGGAGACTAGCTGTCAAGAATTGATTAACTACAAGTTTAGTTTAGATTAGTCTATTAGCATTATCTCCCCTTTTATATTTATGTTAGATTGAACTAGTGGATATTTATTTCATATTAAATAATTTTGCTTCTCTTTTGCTTTACACTGCCCGACATTTATCTGAGTCACATAATTTTCAACTTTACGCGCTTGTAATGAAAGATTCATATCTTATGTGGGAGAGTCTAAATAACAAACTGTTTGATTTCTCAAAAATTAAACTTTAATACTAAAACATATCCAAAACTTAGAATCAAATACCTTCAGAATCGACCCAGATAATATTTCGAAACCAACTTTAGATTCCACCACGTAGAAAATTTCAGATTTGCGCAGTCTCACAAAAAAAAAATCATATCTTGGTGTAGAAGAGTCAGAATCACGAACCGTTTGATTTTTTGGAAATTTAACTTATAAATATATAACATATCCAAAATAAAAAATTTAATGCCATAAGGATAGTTTCAGGTTATAATCGAAATCAATACTAAGTTTTGACACGACGACAATTTCAGATTTGCGCGAGTTCACCAAAACTTTTGTATCTTGATGTAGGAATGTCGAAATCACAAACCGTTTGATCTATTGGAAACTAAACTTCAAAATATAAAATATATCCATAATATAAAATTTAATACCTTAAGGATAGTTTCAGATGATAGTTCGAAGTCGACTTTGATTTCTAATGTGCCGATAGTTCCAAATTAGCGCGACTTCACCAAATTTTTGTATCTTGGTGTGGGAAGCCTCGAGATCGCAAGAAATTTTTAATTTCCAGAAATTGAAATTAAAGAGTTTCATTCTCACCAAATATCTTGGGTTCAAGTCTCATTGAATTTGAAACATCGTGAAGGCTCGCCAAAAAAACTTGAAGGTTTGGATAACATCAAGGCATAATGAATCCCTAGACTTCAATGCAAATGCTTGGAAACCTCCTAAAAGATATTAATAATTTTATGGAATATACCAATTTACCATATCGGCTTGCCCCTTTCAAAATCAGATGGGATCTAAAGTTTAACAGAAGAACGGTATCTCAGCTTGATTTTTAAGTGCCGATTGAATGAATTACATTCCATCATACTTAATTCAGACAATGATTGGGGGATTATGTATCTTTTGGACTTATGCGAATGAACTCAGAATGAAACTCTAAGCTACCTACGTACCTCGATGAAGAAGATCAAGTCATACCGTAGTTCAGAATGGGTGATTTGTTTATTTATTATTATTATTATGTCCTAAATTTTTCCTAGGCCGCCTCTTTCGAGGTTTTCAACCTAGCGGACTTTTTTTTGTTGGCCGTACACAAAATAGACTCATGCGGGCCAGGAGTGTAGGAACATGCAGTTTAGGATCATGTGTCAAGGAGCGTTTCAACTTCAAAGATAATACTTCTTAAAAAACTTGCCATTAATTGGGTCGATTCTCATGACATTTGCATCAACCAGCTTGTAAGCCCCACTTGAATAAGCTTCTTGTACGACATATGGTACATCCCATTTTGAAGTAATTTTCCCTACAGGTTTATGGGAAGTAATAATGGGTCTATGTATGACAAGGACTTGACTCCTAATTGAAAGGATCTAGGGCGAACTCTTTTATTGAAGGCGCGAGACAATCGAGATTGATAACATTCAAGACTCTATTTAGCTTCCAGCCTCTTCTCATCAAGAGCCTCCAACTATGCTAATTGAAGTCGAGCATTTTCTTCATCAGTGACCCCTTCTTGAATAGCCAATCATAATAAAGGTATTTGACGCTTAAGTGGAAAGACATGCTTCGACTTCATAAATGAGTGAATAAGAAGTCGCATGTGGTGGCGTGCGGTGAGTCTTCCTATATGCCCATAGAGCTTCTTCCATACAATCATTCCGGTCTCGTTTGGATTTCGAGACGACTTTGTTTAGCAAGTTGCATAGATTTTTGTTGAATGCTTCAGCTAGAACATTGGTGGCAACATTGTACATCAAAGAGTTACGTTGCTTGAAGCCAAAGAGATCACAAATCTTGTTCATCAACCTATTATCGGACGATTTTCCATTATCCGTTATTATGTAACGAGGAATGCCAAAGTGATAGATTATGTTTAATCGGATGAAACTTGCAACATTTTCCTTCTTTACCTCCTTAAGAGCAACAACTTCAGCCTATTTTGAGAAGTAGTCAGTTGCATCCAAGATGTATAGGTACCCACCAGAGGAATTTGGCAGTGGTCCAACAACATCCAATCCCCAAGCGTCAAACGACCAGGATGCAACAGTCAGGTGCAACACTTCAGGAGGTTGATGAATAAAATTCGCATGGAATTGACAAGCCTTGCATCTTCGAGCATAGTCCAATCATTCTTTTACCATTGTTGGCCAATAATATCCCATCCTTTTTATATAAAAGTGGAGCTTTGTTCCAGACTGGTATGACTCACATACCCCAGAATCTGCCTCTTGCAAAGCTTGGAGTGCTTCTTCTTCCCCTAAGCATCACAAGAGTACTCACTCGAATGACCTTCTGTATAGAGTATCTTTGTAGTAAAGGATAGGTGCACGATGACGGATTTCAGTCCTTCCCCTCGGATTTTCTGGAAGTATCCCATAACATAAGTAGTCGATAATGCGTTGTCGCCATTCTTCTTTCTCAACTTCAGAAGCAGCGACAAGATGCTTGAGTTAATTTTCTATACCTTCAGCCTCATTTGACGGCGGTACTACCTATTTTTGGCAAACAGTAGCTTGCACTTGATTAGGAAGGGTTAACGATGAAGCTAGGGCAGCTAAAGCATCAACCTTCTTACTTTCTTTCCTTGGCACATGCTGAATAGTCACATCACCGAGCCACCCCATTAATTTTTGGCGTAATCATTATATGGGCGTAGTTCAGGCTTCTTGACCTCGTAACTACCTAGAAGTTGATTGACCACTAACTGAGAGTCACCAAAGACTTGAAATTGCAACCTCTACATTTCGACATCCATTTCAAGCCCAAGTATTAGTGCTTGATACTCAACAACGTTGTTAGAGAAAAGTTGCATCAACGTAAAGGAATAAGGCAGAACTTCACCTTGAGAAGTGACAAATACTACACCAGCACCAGCTCCTCCGCGATGTGCAGCACCATCAAAGTACATCTTCCATGGAGGCTGAACTTTAATGAACATTGCGTCCTCATCAGGTAGTTCATCAGTTAGCTCCCAATCATCAGGTATAGGGTGATCTGGCAAGAAGTCTGCTAAAACTTGTCCTTTTATAGCCTTTTGAGGGATGTACACGATTTCAAATTGTTGAAACTGGAGGTACGCCCTTGCTAGTCGATCACTAAGGACAGGTTTTGACATCACGAACTTGATGGGATTTGCTCTAGAAACCAAATGAACGACATGAGCTTGAAACTAGTGCTTCAAATTTTGGATTGAGAAGACTAGTTCCAAACATAACTATTCAATTGGAGAATAATTAAGGTCATTTGGTGTCATAATCCTGCTTAAGTAGTAAAGGGATTTTTCTTTCCCTTCACTATTTTATTGGGCCAACAACGCTCCAACAGACCTTTCTTGTGCTGAAATGTATAGTATCAACGGCTTTCCAAGTATATGGGCTGCTAAAATCGGAGGTTTCATCAAGTAGGATTTAATGCTCTTGAAGGCATTTCTACACGCTTGGTTCAATTTGAAAGGGACACCTTTCTTCATAAGGCGACTGAATGGTTGGCGCCTCCCAGCTAGGTTTGAGTTGAATCTCCTAAGGTACGCTAACTTTCCTTCCAGACTTTTCAATTCTTGAATAGCCCAAGGCTCATGCATTTTCAAGATTGCATCTACTTTGGCTTGATCAATTTCCATCCCTCGATGTCGGACAATGAAACCAAGGAACTTTCCGGAAGTAACTTCAAAGGCGCATTTCAATGGATTCATCCTAAGTTGGCACCTCCGGAGCAACTCAAACACCATTCTCAAGTCTTTCAAGTGGTCTCCCCTCTTTCTTTATTTTACCACCAAGTCGTCCACATAGAATTCGACATTTTTATAGAGAAGATCGTCAATAATATTCTGCATAGCCCTTTGATAAGTAGCACCAGCGTTCTTCAATCCAAAAGGTATTACCCTGTAGCAATAAATACCCTGGGGGTGCGGAATGCAGTAAACTCTTCATCTTTTGGTGCCATGCGAATTTGGTTATAGATTGAAGAACCATCCATAAATGACATTGCCTCATACCCAGTAGTAGCATCGATCATCAACTATGGAATAGGAAGCGGGAATTCATCTTTGGGACACACATTGTTGAGATCCCTGAAGTCGACACACACCCGAATCTGGCCATCCTTCTTCCTTACATGGACAATACTTGAAACCCATGTTGGGTACTTAACTTCACAAATAAATCCAGCTTTGATGAGTTTGTTAACTTCGGTTTCAATCAAGGGAACCAAGTCCAGCCTAAAGCGCCTTTGGGCTTGTTTAATAGGGTGAGCACCATTCTTGACAGCAAGGTGATGGACTGCTACTTTCGGGTCCAAGCCAGGCATTTCTTTGTAGCTCCAAGCAAAGACATCCCTGAACTCCTTGATTAACTTAATATAAGTTCTTTCTTTATCAACTTCTAGTAAAGCGCTTAGGTAGGTGGGTCTTGGTTCTTCATCAGTGCCAAGGTTAACTTCTTTTAAGGCATCAACTGTAGTCTTCACTCCTTCTTCAAGTTCAGGTGGATAATCTTCCGCATCTTCATCTTTTTGAGAGTCCCCATCGTTGAAGGATATGTGATAACATAGTGAAACATCCTCTAATTCTGCATTATCCTCCATTGAAGATGGAACACCATGCTCGCGTTGTATAGTAACATGATATGAAGAACCCACACTTTCTTCATCTTCGTCACGTTCGTTAGTGTAGACCACAATATATGGCTTTACCTTCAGTACTTCTTTGCATGAAACCACATGTTTTGTTTGTCGCCTCATTCTAGAAGGAACCAAACTTTGGAAATCCTTAGAGATATTCTGGATTTTGGGCGAAGCGGGTGTTCTTTTGCTTTGAAAATTTCTCTGGAACTTATTCCACTTATTTCATGGACCCAATCTGTCAAACACGAAAGTCCTCACAATTGATTTTCCAAGTCGATCAAAGACAGAATTCTTGTTAGAAGCGACAGATTCATCTTCTACAGTGATATAATTGTTGCTCGCCCTTCTTATGAAGATGCTCACTGGTGACGGTTTCTTGTATCCCAAACTTTGACGGCTCATTAGGATTGTATCCAGCTTTTGCAAATAGACTGTAAGAGTTAGGATCAAAACCTTTATCTGTTCTCTTTGTAGGGAGTGCCACATTCTGTAAATGATTTTGGGCCACAAACCCTGCAAGCGGCATTCAGGATGACTTTATTGCCTTAATTCATTTGACCGGAAGAGTTAACCCCTTTAACATGTTAGTTTTGATATTAGATGATTCACCTTCATCTTTATTCTTTTTAGGGACGTATTGGAGCGGAGGAGTTACTTTCTTGTCGTGAGACACAATGTTCCCTTTATGAGACTTATTTGGGTTGGGGTGTACCTTCTCAGCAACAACTTTGGTTTTGTCGGCAACCACCTCAGGTCTCTTAGCCTTGGACTCGTAATCCTTTTCATTTATGACATCATCAACTTTTAGCTCCTTCACAATGCGGTTCTTCAAGTAGAACTTTGCATCGGCGAAGTGTGACTCAGCCTCGGTAAATGGATCGTCATCGGCAATTATCTTCTTCTCGACTTCACCTTCATAGTATTTCAAACATTGATGGTAGGTAGATGAAACCACTTTATTCTCATGTATCCAAGACCTTCCAAGCAAGACGTTTTATGAAGTCTTTGCATCGATCACATGCAACCATGTACTTGATTGCATATCTTTAATGGTGATTCCCAGCCTAATCGCACCTATGGATCTTTTCCCTCCTTGGTTGAATCCTTGGATCATCACACGACATTTTGAGAGTTCGTTCATAGGAATACCAAGTTATTTCATAGTGCAAATTGGCCAAATGTTCACTGAGGATCCTCCATCAACCAAAATTCGATTTACTCTTTCATCACGCATATAGACAACCAGGTAAAATGGGCGGTTATAAAGAGTGTCACCTAGCAGAAGATCGCCATTTGTGAACGTAACCTTTTCCTCGCACGCGTTAAGTTCTTGAGAATAGACTCGATGAGATTTTCTGAAGATGGTGCCAATGGTAGGCCATCACTCTTTTCTTCCCCTTTATCAGCATTGCAACAAGAGGCCTCAATACCATCACGGGAAATCTTCATGCGGAACCAACATGTCAAGAAATCCTCTAGGGTCACTAGATGTCGTGGATTTTGAGGGTGGTGCACCTCCACTTTTGCTTTGTTTACATGCTTAACTGGATTCCATCTCCTTGGTCTTTTCACCATTATTTTCCTTGTTGATTATTCCGTTGATTTTTTTTCTTGGGCTCCTTTTGTGGCGCCTACGACGAGTCACCAATGTCCAACCTTCATCATCCTCAGGTTGATCGTCATCAACTTTGTTTGTTCTCCAGTAATTCTTCATCTTTACTTTCTTTAAAACTACATAATTCTTCTGGACTGAATGAGCCAAATGTCATAGAAACTTGGTTTGCGCTTGCTTTCTCATCTTCAAGCACGATCTTCTTTTCACGAGCAAAGTCCATTACTTTATCCTTGAAGACAAAGCACTTATCCAGAGGGTGGCCCCCAAGTTGATGATATTTGCAGTAATTTAGGTCATCAATTTTCCCAGTTTCATTTGGCCGCTTCATCTCCGGAATGAGATTTAACTCGAGGAGTTCTTCGAAAATGGCTAGCACATCAGAATCCAGAAATTGGTATTCTTTCTCTTGCATTTCTTTTAGGGTCAACTTTCCACTTGGCTTATCTTGAAACGAAGTGGATTTCATACTCTACTTCTTGCTCACCTTCATCGTGAACTTCATAGGTGATGTGTTGACATTCATAGCTTCTTTGTTTTCAGATCTTGGTACAAACTTGCTCCATTTTCTGTCTTCTTTCTTGTCGTTCCCTTTGCGAGGTTCATAGATGGGCAGCCTTTCGTTTCCAGTGAAGGCCATGCTCAATCCCCAATGCATGCCTTGGATGCACATCTCTATGCTAGAAGCTTCACTAAGCCTGTCTTTACAGTTGAGGCTTGCATTTCTCCAACGATTAATAAAGTCGATAACTGGTTCACCCTTCCATTGACAAGTATTTGTGAGTTCCACCATGCTCACAATGCGCCTTGTGCTATAAAAGCAATTAAGGAACTCTTGCTCTAGTTGATCCAACTATCAATAGATCTCGCCTCGAGGTCTGTATACCAATCAAAAGCATTTCCCTTTAGCAAGCAGATGAACTGCTTGACGAGGTAATATCCATAAGTCCCAGCATTGTTGCACATCTCAATGAAGTGACGCTACATGTTGCTTTGGATTACCTTTACCATCAAACTGTTAAACCTTTGGAGGTTGATAACCAGCAAACATCTTCAACATATCGATCATCGCAGTATACGAATTTGTGTATGTAAGAGAAGACTTGGTAAAAATTTCATACTTATTCTTAATATTTCCTTCAATGAACTCCTTCAGTTGATCAATGGGAATCATCCCTTCAGATGAGACATGGATAGCCTTAGTGGATGCTACTCGTCTTGGGGGAGAATGAATCTCTGGAACTTCTAGGAGCTTGTCTTGAACTTCATACTTTGCTTTGAATTCTTGAGCTATAATCCTCAGTGAGTGCCACGGTCTCAAACTCAGTCAACCTTCTTTTATTGGCCATAATGTCTTTGATGTATTTGGCATATTTGGGCACTTCCTGCAAAATGTCTACCAGTGGAATGTTAATTTGCACCTGTTTCAAAAGATCAAGGAACTTTTTGTACGCGGCATTATCTTTTACTTTCTGAAACCTTTGAGGGAATGGAGGAGGTGACCTTGCAACCACTAGTGGGGGTTTCTAAGCCACCGCCCCTTCAGCTGGCTTCTATGACTCTTTTGATTTGTCTGATGTTGATTCTATAGTGGCTGGCCTCTCATTAAAAGTTACCTACTTTCTCTTCTTCGATTGGACCTCTTCTACTTCTCTCCCATTCCTCAATGATACGTCATTAATGGATGCCTTAGGATTAGCCTCAGTGTCACTTGGGAGAGCTCCCACTTGTCTGGTATTTTGGGCACTAGCAAGTTTCCCCATTTGGCGTTCCAAATTTCTCATTGCTACGGCTTGGGCCTGTTGATCTGCCATTAATTTTTGATTGAAGGCTTGCTGATCAACCATCATTTTCTTCATCATCTCCTAAAGGCTAACTTGTTGTTCAGTCTGAGGTGGTCTGTATTGTTGTTGAGGTGCTTGAGGCCGGTACTGATTTTGAGTGCCTTGATTTCCACCCCAAGAGAAGTTTGGGTGATTCCTCCAGTTGGGATTATAAGTGTTCCCATATTGATTCACCTGAACCCTATTTGAATTACTCACGAAGCAGACAGACTCTGGATTAGCTGGGAACAAGTCCCTAGGGTGACCCTCTCCACATACTTCACAAAATACCTGAACCTGTTGAACTGGTTGAACCTATTGCACTGGTTGAACCTGTTGCACTGGTTGAGTTTGTTGCTTGTTAATGATCATGGTCATCTGATTGACTTGGTTGGTTAGTGTAGAGATCTGTGCTGACAATGCCGAGACATGGTCTAATTCAAGAACCCCTGGTGATTTTTGTGCCATGTTCCTACCCATCTCTCCTTGCCAATTTGGGTTTATTTTGGAGAATTTATTCAATAATGCATAAATTTCATCAAAGCTTTTCTCCAATACTTGACCTCCACCTGCAGCATCTACCACAATCTTTGTTTAGGGATGGAGCCCCTCTATGAAAGTATGAGCTAACACTTCGTTGGTCTGATTGTGATGTGGACAGTCTCTGAGTAGCCCCTTGAACCTTTCCCATGCTGAATATAAAAATTCTCATGCTTTCTGTTTAAAGGCAACTATCTTACTTCTGATCTTTGCAGTTTTTCCTGAAGGGAAGGACCTTGCCAGAAATTTTCTTGCCAAATCATTCCATGATGTAATGAATTAGCTGGTTCTGCCTTTAGCCATCGCTTAGCTTCTCCCAACAGAGAGAATGGAAAAAGTGTGAGCTTTACATAATTTGGAGTGACCCCGTTAGCGATATAAGTATCACTAATCTCCAGAAGTTCAGAATATGCTGTTGTGGATCCTCGTGTGGAAGACCTATAAACTGCCCGTTTGCATGAAGTAGCTGGATCATGCTCTATTTCAGCTCAAAGTGAGGGCTTCACTATACTGGAGGTAACATTAGCAATACTGTGCATTTCTACCTCCTGAACAACCATGTGTTGCTCCTCTGCCATATTCACGGGAAATTGGACGAGTGCCTGAATATTGTTTGTATCCCTTGCTTCCCTCAACTTCCTGTGAAATGTTCTCTCAGGTTCGGGGACAAAGCCGTTGAGTCTGTCCTGGCTTCTGACCCTACGCATTAAATCAAAGTTCCTGAGATTAGAGCAACAATCAAGTAACATTAGACTAGACGAAATAAACAATTAAAGCAAAAACTAGAAAGTAGTCTATTTTCAAGTCCCCGGCAATGGCGCCAAAAACTTGTTGCTCCCAAACGCACACGCAAGTATACGTGGTCGTACAAGTAATAGAATGATAATTTGAGTGTCGAATCCACAGAGACTTGTATTAAACTACTCACTAAATCACTAAAATTATTATTCAATCCAGTCAAAATCAAAGTCCAAGAGTATGATTATATTAAACTAAAATTCTAAGTAATAACTAAATTATCAAGTAACGAGTTGATTGTTTTGTATTCAATAGACAAATATTCCAGGGTTGTGATCGATTCACCATTCATATTGTGTTCTAATTAACTCTCCCTTTCATATAATTCACTCATGGTTGCAAATTAATCGATAATTTCTCTCATAGATTTCTCCCGAAGTACTACTCGCCTATTCGAAATAGATTAACGCCTATATTCCTATGAAATTACTCTATTAAGAATGCATTAAGATTACAATATTTAATTAAGCATGGTGACTAGGTATATTCCTATCCTAACCACAAATCCCCTCCCCTTAAGGGTTAAGATCACGCTCTCTTCAATTCATCTCTAATCTATACATGACTTTCCCAAGCATAGCATAGATAGTAAATAAAACCTAACTGCTGGCCAGACAATTAAGTAATTAAACACTGAATTGAAGAAACAACCATATATTGGTAAATTATAATCAAGGTCAAGCTAATGCTAAACAATAATATTCATGGCTAAATCACAACCCCAGAGAAATGGGTGTTTAGCCACTCATCATGTAATCAAATAATTGCATAAGTGTTGCATAAATTAAAAATACTAGAATAAGATGAAGAAAACTGAGAATTCTCCGCTTCCTAAAGATCCTGTGTGTGTTTTTCCTCCAAAGTGGCATCAGTCCATTCAAAAATATGTTTAGTCTTGCTTTTATACGTGTTGGTTAGGTCTAGGGCCGAACAAACCGTGTCCCAAGTAAAATAGGACAATTTCCCGCCACCGGCGCCCTGGACAGTGCCAGGCGCCCACCAGGGCGCTGCCTCAGATTTACATACTGCCTCCACGCCACAGGTGGCTCAAGGCACTGCCTGTGGCGCCCAAATGCTCAACTTGCCTGGTTTCGTTCGTTTTAGCTCTCATTTTGCATGTTTCGCCCCCAATTGCTCCCGGATCATTACTAAACATAAAAACACTTCAAATTAGTATAAATGATCACATTTAACATCTAAAATTCACGAAACAAAAGTAAAATATGAGACGATATACATAGAAATATATATATATATATATATATATATATTTCTATGTATATCGTCTCATATTTTACTTTTNATATATATATATATATATATCAGCTTGCAATTGGTATGTTCCTATTTCCCAACATTCATTTCTGTTTGGTGCATTAGCTCTGTGAGTGTAGATGATAGATTTCAATTAACTATTAAGCTACATAAATAGTCTCTTAGCTATGTTCTTTGCTTAATTCTTGAAGTGTATGCTGGATTTATTTTTCATCTGTCGTTGGTCATTGTCTTGTCTTAGCTTCCTTTGAGAGCTGAGGTTTTGGTAATGGGTGATTCTTATTTCTTTATACGTTATTAATATCAGGTATTGCGTGTGTGAAGAGCTATTATATATGAAGTTTCATTAGTTTATGGATATAGAGGATATCAAGATTAACTTCTGTTGTCATGTGTTTTCTTTATTATTAAAGAAGAGTATTAGGTGAAAAAGCAAGAAATTAAAGAAGAGTATTAGGAGCAAAAGCAAAAAATCTAGTTCCTTAGAATAAGACCTGAAATTTGAGGCTAGAGTGCATTTTTTTAGTTATTTAAACACTTTTAAGTCATGCTAACCTAGTTTTCTATTTACAACGGATATTATGACATCTTAAGTTGCTAGAAGTTGACATTGGTATAACATTTAAGTAACTTTTCATTTTTTAGAAACACCTATGGATTTGTACTAATATTTTTTTTTCTCTGCTTTCTGTATGTCTGGTTTTTGGATGTATGACATGGGATCATTCTTTTAAATCCATTTTTGCATGCATTTGATTCCATTTTATTGAACTGTTGTGTTTCTATTGGCCTTACAATAATCTCAAATCATTTTAGAAAAATAATTCAAATCGCTAATATGCTTTAGGCACGTATCAATAAATGAATTATCGTGATTATGAATGCGTTCACATGGCATAGTTACGATTTTCAAAATTAAAACCAAGGTACGCTTTCACGCGACTTTGACCAACAATCTTCTTAATAATAATAAAATATAATTAATTGTGTACATGTTCGCGTGACACGAGTACGTTTTAAAAAATGAATATTCGTAGAAAATACTTTAGGCGCGACTTAATCTATCATTGTGATTGTGTACACTTTCGCGTGCCATAATTATAATGTTTTTCAAAATAAATCAAGGTACATGTTCGTGTGACTTTGGCCAAGCTTTTCTTAAATAATTAAGCGTGATAAATTGTGTACACGTACGCGTGACATGATTTAAGCGCCGATTTTCAAAATAAAACTAAAGTACACATTCGCGTGACTTTGGCCAAATAAATTTAATATTAATTATGTATACATACGTGTGACATGATTTTTAGCGCACTAAATAAAATGAGTACATGTACGCGTGACCCGTTTCAAGATAATTTATAATTACGAATAGTCAAGCGATTAAAAGCGGTAAAAGGTAAAATGCACGTAGGTTTTAAAATACGTAAATAAAACAATTGTTAAGTCAAGTATGATCAAAAGCGACCGTGCTAAAAATATGGAACTCGAGAATGTCTAACACCTTCTCCCGAGTTAACATAATTCCTTACCCGGTCTTCTGGTTTCGCAAGCTTTAAACGGAGTCAAACTTCCTTGATTTGGGATTTAAAATAAACCGGTGACTTGACACACCATAAATTATATTATCCCAAGTGGTGACTCTTAAATTAATTAAAATAATTCCATTTCGATTAATGTCACTTTAATTGAAAAAACTCCCATATCCCACCCTCGGGAAAAAGGAGGTGTGGCAGCTCTAGCGACTCTGCTGGGGACTAAGAACCCAGAAATTCTTTTCTGGGTTCAGAATTCGAGCTTGTAATGTGATTTATACTTGACTCTATTGATTTGATGTTATTACTGTCTTTTTGGGCCTAATGTGCTAATTGCCACTTATTTACCGCTTTGATATTATTTGAATTGTATTAGACTGTCTTCTTACGCCTCTCTTCTGAGTCTTCTAAATTTATGGTGCACACGTGCGCGTGGCCCAATTTTCTGTTAGAAGTCATACCAACTAGAACGAGGCTGGGTCAGTAACTAGGCCGGGTAGACTTTCGTGGTCCCGGTACGTTTCCCTCACCTCGGCTCAAGCTGTCCGCTTGGGTAAGCCAGGTCTAAAACACTCTCCCCTAGGATTTAAACCTAGAATAACATAGCCTCATACCGAATCCCTAGTAAGAACATTTGTTTGCATCATGTGCATTTGACTTTGAGGACTCAACACAGGGGTTGAGTCCTTCTAGGACAGGTGTACCCAAGAATTACATGACCATCCTGATGCATCTTATGATCTACTTGTGCATTATGTTTGATTTGGTTTGTGCATGTTGACCGGTTTATAAAAATAAAAATATTGAGGAAAAACCAGAAGGAAAAAAATATGAGAGAGAAAATAAGCCTGAATTTTTCACAAAGTGTCATCCTATTCCTGAAACATTTACGAACTACGTGGGTCTGATTCTCACCGGATGTGAAATGCGTCTAGTGTCTTTTTTTTTTATTAAAAACAAATACGCAGACCCAACTTCGGTTAATCCCAGCCATTTTGTCGGAATAGCCTTAGAACATCTTCAAAATTGACGAAGGTCTGTTCTCGCAAGAACGGACATGTCTGTCAATTGGGCATCACTTTTACCATAATGCCTTCTCCTTGCCCTAAAGTTATCCTTGGAAGTAAGAAGGGGCCATAGTTGCGAAAATAACCACCCTTTCCTCGGCCACAATTGCAAATATAGCCGTCATCTCTTTGATTTTTCTTAAAATTGAGTTATTTACAAAAGATTGTTTTACAAAACGAGTGCATTGTTTCTGTCTCTTGAGACTAGTGTCAACCTTAACCTTAACCACCCACAGGTACAAAATGAGCACTGTCCAGAACACACCGTTCACAGTTGTAGACGAGGCTCCACTTCAGCTTCAGCTGTGGTGGTATGACTTGGGGAAGATGGTCAGAAATGGGTCACCAAGCACCTGGGAACCCTCATAGATATTATGAAAGTTAAACCACAGGATGATTTGATTGAGTCACTAGTGACTTTTTGGGATCCTGTTCACAATGTCTTCCGCTTCTCCGATTTTGAGCTTACTCCCACTTTAGAAGAGATAGCTGGATATTCCAGTTTTGGCAGGGATTTGAGAAAACAGAAGCTTATATTCCCGAAAGCTCCCTCTGTACACTGATTCTTCGATCTTCTGAACATCAGTAAGCAAATCAGAAAGACCAACATAGTTGAAGGGTGATGTTCTTTCTACTTCCTGTAGTCTAGGTTCGGGCAGCCAAATGGGTTTGAAATGCATGAAAATGGCCTTAACAACAAGCAGAACAAGGACACATGGCAGATTCATCGTCGCTTCGCCTTCATGGTGGCGTTTCTTGGAATCATGGTCTTCCCAAACAAGGAGCGGAAAATCGATACCTGCATAGCCAGGATCGTACAGTCCCTCACTACCAAAGAACATCACACTCTTGCCCCGATCATTCTATCAGACATTTATTGGGCGTTGGCTTTGTGTATGTCCAGCGCAAAATTCTTCGAAGGGTGCAATATTTTGTTGCAAATGTGGTTGATTGAACATCTCCAACATCACCCCAAGTTCATGCGCTACGGTCTGAGCAAGGACAATTTCATTGAGAGTTACGAAGAAAGAATAAAAGATTATAACTCTCCAGAAGGAGTGGAAGCCTGGATATCCCACCTAAGATCTTTAAATGCAAGTCAAATTGAGTGAACTTTGGGTTGGCTCCCAGTTAGAGAGGTGATACACTTGTTGGCCCTAATAGGTTATTTGTTGTTGTTGGGTTTAAGAAGTGTCCAGCCGTATGCGCCACAGAAGTAGTGCCTGAGGATGAAGATTTGAGTGTGCAAGTGATTGATCAACACCCTGAAGCCCTACTCCCTGAGGCTTTAATCCAAATAATTTGGAATGGTTGCCGCTACTTGAAAGATGATACCCAAGTGCCAGATCCTACAAAAGGTGAGATAGATCCAGGTTATGCTATATGGTTTGAGAAGATATCTCGCGTGGATGATGAACCAGAACCCGAGCCCAAAAGGCCTGCAAAAAGGCCACATGTTCAAGCCTTTGATGATAAAATCCAAGAACGGTTGGCTTGGGGTGAAAAGGAAAAAGGATACAAAGCAACTATTCATGCCTTAGAGGAAAGCCTGAGAAACCTCAATTTTGAGAAAAACTTACAAGCGCAAGAAGCGGAAGGTGAAANGTAAAAAGGCCGCATGTTCAAGCCTTTGATGATAAAATCCAAGAACGGTTGGCTTGGGGTGAAAAGGAAAAAGGATACAAAGCAACTATTCATGCCTTAGAGGAAAGCCTGAGAAACCTCAATTTTGAGAAAAACTTACAAGCGCAAGAAGCGGAAGGTGAAAAGAAAATTCTTATCCGCAAGAATGAAGCCCTCTGTTTTCAGTTTCAACAGATGAAGAAAGCCTCTGAGGTGCCAGTGAGAAGTTGGAAAGACCAGAGAACCATTGCCAATTTGATGTAAAAGATGCAAGTTTATGATTCTATCTTGGCAAAGACTGAAAAGGCATTGGACAAAGCCAAGGAAACAATCGTACAGTTAAGTGAGAAAACCAGATCAAGTAAGGATCGTCAAGTAACAAAATTTGAAGAAGAGAGGGCTCAATTCGAGAGAGAGAAGACCCATTGGGTACGTTCAGAAGCTCAGCTCCATGCACAGTTGGAAGAAATGAGAAGGTGCAACAGAGAATACCAATATGCATATTTTGATAGGGAGATGGTTCAAGCGAGACTCGAGCAGGCTAGACTTCGGGCTCAGTTGGAGTCAGCTTTAGATCGTGAGGGCCAGATAAGGGGGATAGCCACCACTCTCCAGCAGCAGTTACAAGATCGAGACCAGAATNGGGGGGGGGGGGGGTCATCCAAAGCAAGCCCCACCATGAGCAGATGTGCCAATGGTTGAAAGCAAAATATTGTAGAGTTGAAACATAGTCTAGTTGTTAGAAATTTTCATGTCGTAGTTATGTTTAGTTTGAGTCATTGTTTAATCTTTTAAATCATTATTTTTTAATCTTGTAAAAGTATGTTAAGTCATTTTTGATGTTATGTTCTTTCTGTCAGTGTATTTTGAATTGTTCGTTTTGTTAAAAAAAACTAATTAAAAAAAATCATCAAAATTGTTATTATTTCCCCTGAACTACGTAATGGTCTGATTCATGCGGCGTCATGATACGTAGGCAATCCTCATCGAATGCGATCATAGCCATTAAAAAAAATGAAAAAAAGGAAAGAAAAAGAGCGTTAAATTCAAGAGGAAATAAATCAATAAGCCGGGATGAAGCATGAAGCCTTCCAAGATCATTTTATAAAGGAAAATAGCATTAGGTGCATGGCATACAATGTGTGATTAATATCTACAAAATGCCTAACTCTAACATGTTTGTTATTTGTCATTTTTAAGAGATAAAGTTAAACAGAGGTAGTTGGTTTGTGGTTTAAACTGGCAACTCACCTTTACAACACGAGATCAAAAGAAAAAAGTAAAATGGAAAACAACAGTGAGAATGAGTCAGATAATGATGATGTCCACGGATAATTGGTCGAACAAGGTACGGACTGGTTGAAGAAGTAAGAGTGTTGAAGCAACAATTGACAGAGATGTACCAAGCTTAGGTGAAGGGACAAGCACCTCCCCCACTACCCATAGGGCCTTCAGACAATCTCCATAGTGTGTCAGTTGCAAGTCAAGTTCCCATCTCCATAACAAGTAACCCATTGTACCAACCTGGACCTGGATTCATTCCGAGAATTAACCTTCCTACTATCGCCAGTACCTCCATTCCACGTCCTCCAACTGCACCCCTCAGAAATGACCCACCTACTGTACCCATTGTCCATACCTTTACTGTCCCTCAACCGGATCTTGCTCAAAAGTCCATCAATGATCCACAACTGAATGCTCATGATGCCCAACATTACTCTCCATAATTGACTTTCAAAGTTCCAGATTCATACAAGCATACTCCTCAGAACATGTTCCCAGTTGAGATCGAAAAGCCCGACAAGAATAGGGAACAAGAGGAAATGACCAGAAAAATGAAGAGCCTCGAACAAACCATGAGAAACATACAGGGTTTGGGAGGCCACAAGAGTGTTTCGTTCAACGATTTATGCATGTTCCCCTATGTTCATTTGCCACCCGGCTTCAAGACCCCCAAGTTTGGCAAGTATGACGGGCATGGTGATCCTGTTGCCCATTTGAAGAGGTATTGTAACAAATTAAGGGGAGCAGGAGGCAAAGAAGAATTAGTCATGGCTTATTTTGGGGAAAGTTTGACAGGAATTGCTTCAGAGTGGTTCATAGATCAAGACATCTCTAACTGGCATGTGTGGAATGACATGGCTCAAGATTTTGTCCAACAGTTTCAGTACAATATTGATATAGTTCCAGATCGCTCCTCTCTCGTCAACATAAAGAAGAAACCAACAGAATCTTTAGAGAATATGCAATCAAGTGGAGAGAGCAGGCTGCTAGGGTCAAACCACTAATGAAAGAGGCAGAAATGATTGACTATTTTCTCCAAGCTCAGGATCCTGATTACCTACATTATATGTTGGCCGCCATTGGTAAGCCTTTCACTGAGGCGAATAAGATTGGTGAAATAGTTAAGAATGGAATGAAAGGGAAAAATTGCGAGTCCTTAAGGAGACCACGCAAGAAATTCAAAGCGGGTCAGGCAGTTTCGGAAGTTGAAAAAAGAAAGTGGAAGGATCCACAATGACATCTGGGTTCGGGAGAGTTCAAAGAGGAATAGTTCCTTCTTATGTGCAATTCCAACAAAGAAAATCCAATTCTCCTCAACATTACTATCCAGCTCAGGGTCCCCAGTACTCAGTTCCCCCGCAACAGTACACAATTTTTAATACCCAGGCTTATGCTAGGACTCCCAATCACCAACAATGGGGGGCACCGATTCCACAAGGCTCCCGTCAACTTCGCCCGAATTTTCAAGCATCATATAATCCTCGTCCCCGACAAGGATATGCGAGAGAGGAGGATCCAAAGAAAGAGTTCACCTCAATTGGAGAATCTTATACAAGCCTATTTCAAAAGTTGATGCAATTGAAGTTGATTGACCCTGTCATGTCGCGTTATGTGAATCCAAATTCAAAAGGTTTTGATTCCAATGCAAGATGTGAGTATCACTCTAACACCCAAGGTCATATTACCAAAAATTGTTGGACATTAAATAAATCCATTGAAAATTTGATTGAAGTAAAGGCAATTGTGGTAACAAACGATGAGGATACTCCTAATATCACAAATAATCCGCTCCCAGCTCATCGTTTGTGATGATTGGGATTATAAGCAGCCTGGCAAGATAGAGATGGTTGTTGGAACCATAGGGCAAGAGCCAAAAGTGATAGTAAGCCCCCTGTAATCGGCACTATTGATTGTGAAAGGTGCGAGTTCTAGTTTGAACTTGGCAGGTTCTGAAAAACAATTCTCTATGTCCCTGGAAGCACAAAAAAGGTTGAGTTTCAATTGGATGGGCCAAAACTTTACATCCCTGGGGGCATTCAAAAGATCGTTTCGAATAATATTTTCAAAAATATAACATAGCCAGTTGTGATCCGACCTGTTGCACAACTCCCAGTGACAAACACAAAAACTATTCTCTAGAATTATAACAAGACTGTCATGACATACAAAGGAAAAGAGATAGTTGAAGAAGCAGATGAAATGAGGGGTTTGATCCGCTTTGGAAGGTGATACTCTCTAGAGGAATTGAGAAAAGCTAAGCAAGCAAGAGAAAGTTACTTGCTAGTGAAAGAACCCGTTGCTGGAAAAAGAAGCCGAGGAATTCTTTAAGAAGATGAAAATGCAAGATTACTCGATCATTGACCAATTAAGGAAAACCCCTGCTCAAATATCCTTGTTATCTCTGCTTTTGCACTCGGAAGAACATCACCGTGTGTTGATCAAAACTCTGAACGAGGCATATGTCTCAGAAAAGACAACGGTGAATTAGCTAGAAAAAATGGCTGAAAGATTCTTTGAAGTAAATAGAATTGTTTTCAGCGATGATGATTTGCCTGAGGAAGGGGCTGGGCACTATAAAGCTTTGCATCTTATGGTCAAATGTAAAGGGTTTAACTTAAAAGGAGTCATGATTGACGGAGGCTCAAGTGTAGATGTATGCCCTCTTTCTACTCTACAAGAGCTGAACATTGACACTAACAAAATTCGAACTAGCAATGTCAGCATCAGAGCTTTTGATGCTTCAAGAAGAGACACTATTGGGGAAATCGAACTCACCATGACAATCAGCCCGGTTGATTTTAACATTGTGTTTCAAGTGTTGGATATTAAAACTTCCTATAATTTTCTTCTGGGAAGGCCGTGGATCCATATGGCCAAAGCTGTATCATCCACCCTACATCAAATGGTCAAATTCGAGTATGATAGGCAATAAATTCTTATTCATGGGGAAGACGAATCATCAGCCTATAAAGACCCCTCCATTCCATGTATCAAGGCCAATGAAGGATGTGAATCCATTATATATCAAACGTTTGAGGTGATTGAGGTAGACCAAGTGGAAGAAGGAAAGCTAATTCTACATCCCCGTCTGTCAGTCACATATGTGATGGTAGCTTCGCTGATGTTAAGGAACAACTATGAACCAGGAAAAGGATTAGGATCCTCTCTCCAGGGAATTGTGAACCCTGTTGCTCCATTTTTGAATAAATATACCTTTGGTTTGGGTTTTAAACCAACATCAACTGATATAGACAGAGCCAAGGCCCGCAAAAATAATGGTTGGAATTTGTCCAAACCAATCCCTCACATTGCATACTCTTTTGTCAAGCCACAATTTGAAGAAGTCTGAAATCCTTCTACTCAGGATGACACTGATGAAGTTTGCCAGGGTCTTAAGGAGATGTTCTATGATATCAATATGGTTCAAGTTGGTGAGGGCCCTAGACGTGCAAGTGTGCAGCTGATTGGTCCAGATACCTCGCTCAACAACTGGGAAGAAACCCCTTTTCCCATCAGGAAGGAGTCTTGGTAGTCTGTTTTGTTGCTTTTTCTGTATTTGGATTATTTTAAGGGTTGTAATCCAGATATTTTAGTTTATTTTCTTTGCTTTGATGTTAATCCTTCTATCCTTTCAAATCAATGAAATGAAGTTCCAGTTTCATAGTAAAATTTTGTCTTTTCATTTCTCTAATTTTTGTAATTTGTTATCATTTTCAGTTTCGTTAATGCTGGCTTTAAAAACATGACATGCACGCGGAATTTATGCCCAGATCTTAAAAAGTTGTCTAATCTCGAAATAATGAATGAAGAAGTTGAGTATGATGAAGATGAGACTTTTAAGGAAATAAAAAGGGAATTGGATCAATTTGAGAATAAGCCTAAGCCTAACTTAAATGAAACTGAGGAAATTAACTTGGGAAGTTCTGAAGAAACCAGAGAAAAAAAAATAAGCATTCATACTGAACAAAAGACGAGAGATGCCATAATTCAAGTTTTGTTCGAGTATAGAGATCTATTTGCTTGGTCGTATGATGACATGCCGGATTTGAGTGCCGATTTAGTTGTTCATAAGCTTCCCACATATCCTAATTTTCCACCAATCCAGCAAAAATGAAGTTTAAGACAAACATGAGTGATAAGATTAAGAAGAAATTACGAAGAAACTAAGTGCAAATGTGATCAGGGTCGTCCGATACACTACATGGTTAGTAAATGTTGTGCCAGTGCCAAAGAAGGATGTGAAAATAAGAGTTTGTGTTGACTATAGGGATTTAAACAAAGCAAGTCCAAATGACAACTTTCCCTTAATATCCTTGTTGACAATTGTGCCAATCATGAGATCCAATCTTTTGTAGATTGTTATGCCGGATATCACCAAATTCTGATGGATGAAGAAGATGCAGAAAAGACCGCCTTCACCATTCCATGGGGAACATATTGTTATAGGGTCATTCCATTCGGTTTGAAGAATGCAGGGGAAAATTACATGAGGGCCATGACTACCATATTCCATGACATGATGCACAAAGAGATTGAAGTGTATGTTGATGATGTGATCATTAAATCCAGAACACAAGATGACCACGTGCAAGACTTGAAAAAGTTCTTTGAAAGGCTGCGAAGGTACAATCTCAAACTTAATCCAGCCAAATGTGCATTTGGAGTTCCTTCTGGGAAGCTTTTGGGTTTTATAGTTAGTCGAAGGGGCATTGAGTTGGATCCCTCAAAGATAAAGACCATTCGAGAGCTTCCTTCCCCAAAGAATAAAAAAGAAGTCATGAGTTTACTCGGGAGGTTGAACTACATCAGTAGGTTCATCGCACAACTTATAACCACATGTGAGCCTATTTTCAAATTGTTGAAAAAGAAAGCTGCTATCAAGTGGACTGATGAGTGCCAAGAAGCTTTTGATAAAATCAAGGAATATTTGTCAAATCCCCCTGTTTTGGTTCTGCCGGAACCTCGTAGGCCTCTGTTTTTATATTTGTCAGTAATGGATAGTTCCTTTGGTTGTGTTCTGGGTCAACATGATGCCAAAGGCAAAAAGGAACAAGCCATCTATTATTTGAGCAAAAAGTGCACCACTTGTGAGGCCAAATACACTTTTTTGGAAAGAACATGTTGTGCCTTAACCTGGGTCGCTCAGAAGCTTAGGCATTATCTTTTGGCCTATACGACTTACCTCATATCCCGAATGGATCCCCTGAAGTACATCTTTCAGAAGCCGATGCCAACTGGTAGATTGGCAAAATGGTAAATCCTGCTCACAGAGTTTGATATTGTTTATGTCACTCTTACTGCCATGAAGGCACAAGATTTGACTGATCATCTAGCAGAAAACCCGGTTGATGATGAGTATGAATCTTTGAACACATATTTCCCAGATGAAGAGGTTAATTTAATTGAAAAATTAGTCCAAGATGACAGTCAAACTTGGAAACTATACTTTGATGGGGCTGTCAACATCAAAGGCGTAGGGACTGGAGCAATTCTTGTATCACCTATTGGGAAACATTACCTTCCACGGCGCGACTTCGTTTCTTCTGTACAAATAACACGACAGAATATGCATGAACTGTTGGTGATGGGAGATTCAGATTTGCTTATTCGGCAGGCTCAAGGTGATTGGGAGACTCGAGATATCAAGCTCATTCCATATAGACAATGTCACGACCCAAATCCTAACTCAGGTCGTGATGGCGCCCAACGGCGGGGTTAGGCAAGCCAACACAAATTTCACTAAGTTTTCATTCTTATTTCGATTAAATAATTTACAATTTACCGAATTTAACAAGTTAAAATGTGACATCAAAAGACAATAACCCAGTTTCAGATCCAAAATTAACCATAAATACGCGTGAGCCAACATGCAAGTATACCTAAATATACAGCCCAAAATCCCCAAACAACTACCACGTGTGTGCCAGGAACTAGTGTCACGAGTATCACGGGCAATCTAAGTGGATGTACTAAAGATAGATTATATATATACAATCACACAGTCTGAAATAAGTAGATGGGAAAATAAGCAAAAGAACTCCAAGGCGCTGCTGAGGAATCGTCAGGAGAAGCAGCTCACCGTGAAGTTAGGTCCGCTACAGTTAATATCTAGCTCCGGTATAATAACCAGATGTACCAGCCTCAGAACCTGTACAGTTAAGTACATAAGTGTAACATGAGTACATAAATAAATATGTACCCAGTGAGTATCCCGTCTAATCTCGAAGAAGTAGTGATAAGAGGTTGACTTGACACTCACTAGGGTCCAACAATATGATATATGACAGGATATGATGAAGTACAGTAGACATGTAAGACAGTGAGCAGCAAATACGTATCAAGTACAGAAATCCAAGTAACTACTGAGAATAAAAAACAATGTACACTTTCCTTTTTCCCAATTACATGTCAAGCCAATATCAATAAAACAGTACCAAATAGTCATGCGCACACAGTGATAAGACAACCAGCCGGAGTCGAAGGAATATCTAATAACTGAATAGTCGTAAAGCTTCCCCCGCTCGCGAATCATACCTGCGACTCGGGTGCTGACACATTCATACCAAATTACCATAAATATTTCCTCGATCGCGAATCATACCTGCGATTCGAGTGCTGACACACTTATACTGAATAATCGTAAAGCTTCCCTCGATCGCGAATCATACCTGCGACTCGAGTGCTGACTCTCATATATACGTATACATACCGAATTTATCAATAAGCTCAGTAGGGGCTATTCTTGTAACAAGGATTATTCAACTGGGAATTCAAATGCAACTTTCCCCATTTCTACAATGATAATAAGCAACTCAAGGTACGCTAAGGGTACATATACGTCACATAAAACATGCATGTGAGCCCTAAAACTACCCGACACAGCATAATAGTCACTAAATACGGACTCTCATCACTTTGTGCGCACGTAGCCCCCAAAGCAAATACACACAACATATAGAACACCTACGGGGACAATTCCCTCTTACAAGGTTAGAAAGGAGACTCACCTCGTGTCGAATCTACCCCTCGGACCAAGGATGCGCCTGAGCTCCAAACTCTACACCCGAGGACTCGCATCTAGCCAAATATGGTACAATTATATCAATAAAAGCTCAAGGTAGGGGAATTATCCTATTTATTCAATAATTCAACATTCTTGAAGAATTTCCAAATTCAACCCTAGGCCCGCACACTCGAATTCCGAAAACTCTCGAAGGAATCACTCACCCATAGTGTAAGGATCGTTATTATGAGGTTTCTACTTGAATTCATAGCAATAAATGGGAAATTCACCAATTTCTCAAAAGCCTAAATTTACTACCCAACTCTTGATTTTTCCATGATTTAGTAGGGAGTTTAACTAATAATTCATGTTTGAAACTAGTGTTAGAGTGGAATTTACTTACCTATTTAGTAGTTAGGTCGTGGAACCTCTTTCCCCCAGCTCCCAAGTCTTTAATGGTGGTGGAAAAATGAAAGAAAGGGGTGAAATCCCGTGTTTTAAAGGAAACACACTGCCTGGCCTACTGGAGTCCCGCACCTGCGGCTCAAGGACCGCACCTACGGTCTCGCGCCTGCGAGCTGGGTCTCGCACCTGCGGAATTGGGTGAGTGGGGCTGGGGTCACACCTGCAGAGGGATGACCGCACCAGCGGTTCCGCTCCTGCGAACCTTTGTCTGCACCTGCGAGAAAGGGGGACCTCACCTGGGGTCGCACCTGCGATACTTGGGACTGCAGGAGCGGTCCCGCACCTGCGACTGGGCAACCGCACCTGCAGTCACACCAGAACAGGTGCACCAGCAGCTATTTTAGCTGGTTTTTAGCCCCGTTGGGTGCCCGAGAGGCCCCTGAGGCCCACCCGAGCCCTCGTCCAAATATACCAACAAGTCCCAAATCATAATACAGACTCGCTCGAGCCTTCGGAACACTCAAAAAAATGCTAAAACTCAAAATCACCTACCAAAAACCCCAAAATTCATAACTTAAGAACTTCAAGTTCTTGGATTCTATAACGATGCGCTGGACCGACCTACACTAGTTGGAATGACACCAAATTTTGCAGGAAAGTCATAAATGACATCACAGAACTATTCCCGATCTCGGAATTCTATTTGGACCTCGATAACAAAAAAACACGTTCCAAACCAAATTTCAAACTCACTGAAATTCCTATTTCTATATTGGGCGCCGAAACGCTCCCGGGTCATTGAAAACCCATTCCGAACATACGCCCAAGTCCTAAATCATCATATGAAGCTAATAGAACTTTCGGAACTCGATTCCGAGGTCGTTTACTGAAAATATTGACCGAAGTCAAATTTGGCCAAAAGGGCCAACCTTAAAGAACCAAGTGTCCCTATAACACTCTATACACTTTCGAATCCCGAACCACCCGACCCCGCATGTCATAAATAAAAATAAGCCGCTACTGGAAGTCTCATTTAGGGGAACGAGGGTCCTAATATGCTAAACGACTGATCGGGTCGTTACAAACAATGTGTGGAAGATCTTAGCAAAAGGTTCAAGTCCATCGAGTTCAGGTACATTCCCAAGTTTCACAATGAATTAGCTGATGCCTCGGCCACTGTGGCCTCGATGCTTCCATATCCGGGTACTCACATTGACCCATTGGAAATTCAAATTCGGTATCAACATGGTTATTGCATTACAATTGAAGCAGAACTAGATGGTGAACCATGGTACCGTGATATTAAACAGTATCTGAAAACAAGAGAATATCTAGTACATGCTAATAGGGATAAAAAGAAAACTATTAGGCGACTCTCTAATGGTTTCTTTTTGAGTGGGGAAATTCTATACAAAAGAACTCCGGATTTGAATTTGTTGATATGTGAGGATGCTAAAGAAGCTGATATGATAATGAATGAGGTGCATTCGGGAGTTTGTGGTCCACACATGAATGGATATGTTCTAGCAAAGAAAATCCTCCGGACAGGATATTATTAGCTTACCATGGAACGAGATTGCTTTCGTTTTGTTCGCAAGTGCTACTAGTGTCAGATTCACAATGATTTGATTCACTCGCCTCATTCAGAGTTATATCCTATGTCATTTCCTTGGCCTTTTGTTGCTTGGGGAATGGGCATCATTAGCCCAATCGAGCCAAAAGCTTCAAATAGGCACAAATTCATCTTGTTTGCAATTGATTACTTCACCAAATCGGTGGAAGCTATTACATTGAAGGCAGTCACTAAGAAAGCAGTAGTAGACTTTGTTCACTCTAACATCATCTGTCGTTTCGGTATTCCAAAAACCATTATCGCAGATACTGCTGCTAATTTGAATAGTCATATGATGAAAGAGGTATGTGACCAATTTAAAATTGAGCATCAAAATTCTACTCCTTACCGACCTAAAGCTAATAGAGTTGTTGAAGCTGCGAATAAGAACATCGAGAAGATTCTTAGGAAGATGGTCCAAGGGTCTAAAAAATGGCACGAGAAACTACTTTTTTCTCTTTTAGTATACCAGACAACTATCCGTAGCTCAGTTGGCGCAACACCCTACTTGTTGGTTTATGGAACTAAAGCGGTCATACCTACTGAAGTTGAGATTCCCTCTCTTCGAATCATTGTTGCAGCAGGGATCGAAGACACTGACTGGGTCAAGTCCCGATTGGAAAAATTGAGTTTAATTGATGAAAAGCGTTTGGTGGCAATTTGTTTTGTTCAATTATACCAACAAAGAATGGCACGCACTTACAACAAGAAAGTGTACCCAAGACAATTTGAGGTAGGACAACTTGTTTTGAAACGTATTTTTCCGCACCAGGAAGAAGCAAAAGGAAATTTTGCCCCAAATTGGCAAGGTCCTTATCTCGTCAAGAAAGTATTGTCAAAAGTAGCTCTACACTTGGCAGATATAGAAGGAAATGTGGCAGATATATTCGTCAACGCAAATGCGGTCAAGAGATACTATGTTTGACATGCCTCTGTGGTGGCATTTTTATACTTAAAATTCTCAGGTTGGGATGACGAAAAGCTATCATTCTTGCTACCCAAATACTGGTCAACCCTAGTTAGCCCTTTGAAGCCTTGTTTATATTTCTTTGTTTTCCCCTCTTTTGGAACCAATGTACATAAAATAAAAAAAATCAAATCAAATCAAACATAAAATTTAAAAAAAAAAGATTTCAAAAAAAAAATCATCAAAACAAGTTCATGTTAATTGAACTACGCCCGACCTGATTCCGAAAGGATATGTAGGCAGCCTCACTCTGGGGTTCAGTCACACCAAAACAAAAATCTACATTTCCCCAATATTCAAAGAAACTGGGGCATGATTTTATTATATTTTTTTCAACGGTTTTCCGTCAAAATGGTTCCAAAAGTTGTAATTCATTTGAATAGTTCTTTTTACCCTTCCCTTCTAAGACCTTCTGATAAACTTTCGAGGATGCTAAGTCGGTATACTACGGTGAAGCCTCAACCATTGTGTAACGACCCGACCAGTCATTTTGATCTCTAGCACTTCGTTCAGCAGCTTGAGGCCATGAGCAACTTCATTTTAGGAATTATGACTCGTAGGTGTGGTCAGAGTTGAATTTCGGGAAGTTCGGAGTCAAATTGGAAATAAAATTCTCATTTCGGAAGCCTTAAGTTGGAAGAATTGACTAAGATTGAAATTTTGAGTAAACGACCTTCGAATCAAGATTTGAAGGTTCCAGCAGGTTCGTATGATGATTTTGGACTTGGGCGTATGTTCGGATCGGGAGTTGGATAACCCGGGAGCGTTTCGGTGCATATTATGGAAGATAACATTTTAGAAGAATTTCATATATCTGGGTTGAAAGGTATTTCAGTGTTATAGATGTCCATTTGGGATTCCGAGCCTCTGAATAGCTCCGTATAGTGATTCTGGAATTGGGAGCGCGATCGGAAGTGAATTCGGATGTCCGTAGGTCATTTTGAAGTCATTTGGCTAAATATAGAAATTTGAAGGTTTTTAAGAAGTTTGACCGAGAGTTTGACTTTTTGATATCGGGGTCAGATTCCAATTCTGAAAGTTGGAGCAGGTCTGTAATGTCGAATATGACTTTTGTGAAAAATTTGGGGTCAATCGGACGTGATTTGATAGGTTTCGGCATCAGATGTAGAAGTTTGAAATTTCAAAGTTCATAAAGCTTGAATTGGAGTGCGATTCATGATTTCGATGTTGTTTGATGTGATTTGAGGCCTCGATCGAGTTCGTATCATGTTTTGGGACATGTTGGTATAATTGGTTAACGTCCCGAGGGCCTCGGGTGGATTTCGGAAGGTTAACGGAATGGATTTCGGGCCAAAATAACTGCTGAAATTTCTGCTGCAAATCTGTTTTGGACAGCAACTAATACATCGATGAGGTAACTTTGGAAGCGTATATACCAACATCTATGAGGAATCTGAAAATTTGTAAAATATAAAAGTCGTAGCCCCTGCATTCTAGTATCCATAAAGTTAAACCATTCATGATTTGGGAATTTGATAAAAACTTTATGATAAATTGAAGATGGATGGTGAAGCAGTTTCGACAGAATTTTCTGATGCATGGAGCCGACTTTGAAAACTCATATCTCGGAATATACAAATAGTTATGTGGTGTACAACCTATCAAATAAAATATCTTCGAGTCTAGTTTCTAAATCTTTAAACCCTTTGTCTTTTAGATATTTCTACAAGGAGCTATGGGCGTTTTAACAGAAGATGTACAGCAAGGGAAAATTATAATAGGATGTACAACCTGCACAACGCAAGGTACAACTCGATGAAGCCTGTGCATATTGTTTTAAACACGAGTTTTGGCCCATTTCTTTCATTTCTTTCATTTGGTTTGGACGATTTTGGAGAGCTCAAGGAGGGATTTTCACCAAGCAACACTAGGTAAGTGATTTCGTTCTATTCTTGAGTTAAATATGTGATCTTACATGAATTTGAACATGGAAATTAGTAGAGAAATGAGATTTTTGGAAGAAAACCTAGAAATTTTATTTTTGATTTCTACCACGAAAGTGAGCATAGAATTTAGATTAAATTGTATATTTGAGTTAGTAAGACTATGGGTAGGGTATATCTTCGAGAAATTTGGAAATTCGGGGACGTGGGCCCGATGGCATTTTGGTCAATTGACTGAGCGGAGTTGGGAAATTATATAATTTAAATTGTTGCAAATATTAGAGTATATTTTCATTGGTTTGTTATTATTTGGATAGTTTTGGGGCGTTGTGCGTCCAATGGAGTCGTCAGAAGGGCTTGGGAGCCGGTTATGGAATTTCGGAGTGAGATAAGTCTCCTTTCTANCTTCCTTGGATAATTGTGTTTCGGATAAATCTATAGAGTTTGGAACCCTGTCGAAATTGGAAAGTAAATCTCCAGAAAGGTGTTAAATACTATTCTCATGTTTATTAAAAGGAGAATTTTATCACTTCATGTAACAACTAATTTTCCTGATAACAATGTGGTTTATTGGTGTGAATATGTGTAACTTTGGGAGCCTGAGTCGCATGAATGATTCGCGAGCAGGATGACCTTGTATTTATGTATATTTATACGGGGACCCGAGTCACAGGTATGTTTCGCAAGAGAGGTAGCCCTAGTATTATGTTAACCGCGTCGCATGTTCGATTCGCGAGCGGAGAAGATAGATGCATCTATGGTTCGGGCCGTTCGACCCTCGACAGTGCACATTTTATTATTGTTGGTCCACGCCGGTTTACCCTCGACACTTTCTTGCGCATGATAATTGCTGCATATTTCCTATAATTATTATTGTTTATTGGCCTAAGAAGTTGTAACATTGCCAACTGAAACGACGAAGATTTAATGTGTTAAATGTGAAAGAAGTTGATATTTCTTATCCCTGATTATTATTAAATTTGCCTATGATACTCATGCTTAGCATCTCACTTGATTATACTAAACTGACTTATAGCAAGTGTCAAATTCGACCTCTCGTCACTACCTCTCTNTGTGGGGGCTACGTACGCACGAGGTGACAGGAGTCCGTGCGTAGCTACTATTATGCCATGTCCGGGTAGTCTAGGACCCACTGGCATACTTTACTTGTTGTACTTGTGAACTTGTCAATAGAATATCATGTGATGCTTTCAATTAATATCTAAATCTCTAAGAAGGATAGAGTTTACTTTTCTTAATCACCTAGAAGGAGAATTGATTCTTCCTTGGATAATTGTGTTTCGGATAAATCTATAGAGTTTGGAACCCTGTCGAAATTGGAAAGTAAATCTCCAGAAAGGTGTTAAATACTATTCTCATGTTTATTAAAAGGAGAATTTTATCACTTCATGTAACAACTAATTTTCCTGATAACAATGTGGTTTATTGGTGTGAATATGTGTAACTTTGGGAGCCTGAGTCGCATGAATGATTCGCGAGCAGGATGACCTTGTATTTATGTATATTTATACGGGGACCCGAGTCACAGGTATGTTTCGCAAGAGAGGTAGCCCTAGTATTATGTTAACCGCGTCGCATGTTCGATTCGCGAGCGGAGAAGATAGATGCATCTATGGTTCGGGCCGTTCGACCCTCGACAGTGCACATTTTATTATTGTTGGTCCACGCCGGTTTACCCTCGACACTTTCTTGCGCATGATAATTGCTGCATATTTCCTATAATTATTATTGTTTATTGGCCTAAGAAGTTGTAACATTGCCAACTGAAACGACGAAGATTTAATGTGTTAAATGTGAAAGAAGTTGATATTTCTTATCCCTGATTATTATTAAATTTGCCTATGATACTCATGCTTAGCATCTCACTTGATTATACTAAACTGACTTATAGCAAGTGTCAAATTCGACCTCTCGTCACTACCTCTCTGAGGTTAGGCGGGATACTTACTAAGTACACGTTGTTTTCGTAATCATGATACACTTATTGTGCATTTTTTTGCACACGTACTTTCAAAGCAATATAGCTTATTTGGAGACTTAGGCGAGCTGCATCACTCTTAGATGACCCGCAGTCGGCAGAGTCTTCCTCTATGTATTGTATTTTCATTTTCATTCCTTGTCCAATTTGTATTTCAGACAATCTTTGTAGAATTTGTAAAATTCTTAGTAATTGATCATGTACTTGTGTTATCGGATTTTGGGATGTGTTCGGGATTTATATTTTATAAAAAAAAATTAGAATATTAAACTGTCGTATTTACTTAGTGGATTTTATTCAGTTATTATGTAATAAAGTGAAAGGTAATGATTTCAAAAATGCTAAAATAGGAAATTTAACTTAACTATTTAATGATTGGCTTGCTTGACAATGATGTCCGACGCCATCACAACCTTATGGATTTTGGATGGTGACAACATGGTATCAGAGCACTAGGTTCCCTTGGGTTTCACGAGTCATGAGCAAGTCTATTAGAGTCTTGCGGATCGGTACAGAGACGTCTGTACTTATCTTCGAGAGGTTACATGGCTGTTAGGAGTACTTCCCTTCTTTATTCCTCATCGTGCGATTCGATTCCTTTGAGGCTTATGCCTATGTTCTTCCTACTCAATCTTATACGTCGCGAAGCGCTTGCTATGAAATATAGATTTGAGTAATTGAAATGGTGCTACGGATATGGTGCGAGATATTTTCCATGTGTAGTGTTTGGGGCTGTTGTTGTTGCCCTGCAGAAGAATATTATGTTGTTTCGGCTCGGTTGCTGTGTTTCTGAGAATTTTGAGGCTATGCTCATATTGTTATGATGCTTACGATTGGTTATCGAGCGGTGTTGATATGATGGTAGAATGCTTGCCCGTAGGTTGGGGGTGATGAATGGATGGAATGGAGGTCTTCTCATAGCATAATTTCGAGATTTCAGTATTTTAGTTCCGGTGGAGGAAGGGCAATTGGGCTATGAATGTTCAAGTCTGGGGGGGATAAAGTAATAAGACTTGGTGTTATCAAGCGAGGTGGAGTTTTCATCTGTGAGGTGGTATCGCTATTTCGATGGAATAGAGTGTGTTAAGTTTGTCAGTGTTAAAGTTCTTCGGTTGCATTGGGTCAGAGTGTTGTGAAGTAGTATTAAAGAAGAGGTTTTCAGAGATCGTGGTATGTGGTGGTTCAGAATTGAATAGTTATTTCTAATGAAGGCAGCTCGATAAGGATGATCTTCAGGGAGTTTGAAGTCGTGGTGATCTACCGGTTTAAGAGCTGCATAGAATGATGTTGAATTGAGGCAGCAATTGGGTAGCATACGATGAAGGAAGATATGTGAAAAGTTCTAGGCGGTGGGTCCCTTTCTAAAAAGTCCAGGTGTAAGGAACGGAAGTCAGGTATGTTGTTTAAAGGAATGAGTTTACCAAGTGGGAGAGCGGCAACATAGTGGCGGATTAGAGGATATTGTAGCGCATTTAGTAGATGTCCATGAGGAGCGGAGAGACTGGTAAAGTTGGTGAATGAGAGAAGGCTTAGGATGGGGTATTGATGTTGCAGAGAGTGTGCATTTCAGCTTTGTTGGAAGGTGTCAGTTGTGTGGTTGGCAAGTTTCTGTGAGGGATTCTGGTGGCTATTCAGTAGGAGGCAGAATGTGTAAATGATGCTAGAGAATTTGTTAGGGAGTGCTAACAAGAGAATTTGGAAGAATTGGATGGATTGGTTGAGCAAGATTCATGTCAACAAAGGGGAAAGGATCTCAGCAGGGTCTAGAGTGGTGCAAGGAGTAGCTTTGGGCTAAGTGGGGGAGTCCCACCACCTGCAGTTGGGATGTAGGATTGTCTTCTCATGGGGTTGCGGATTTTCGGCATATTGGCAAGTTAGTACAACTAAGGGAAATGAGTGGAATGGTAATTGGGCATGAGATTTGATAAATATGTGCACGAGTTGGTCCTATTGGACCAAGTTTAGGTTTTGGGAGATTCAGAATTTATGCTTGAGGCATGTGCGAGCTGTAGGGTAATGACTCAGTCACGTGCTTCATTAAAAAGGGTGTTCGTGTGCTAGAAGAGCCTTGGAGTTGATTGTATTCGGGGCCAGTCAGAGTGGGTGACTCTCAATAGTGGTCCTAGTGAATTCAAAAATTAAGAATGCGGCGTTTAAGGGTTTCAGGCAGCAGTATGATTAAGAGATAAGCTTTTGCAGTATAATTTCTAGGAAAAGGGAAGGTGGTTGAAATGGTACATGTACGACAGTGATCAGTTTCGTCAGTGTAATTAAAGAATGCATGTGGTTTGTGCAGATGTATGTGGGGCTTGTCGTCCATCGTAATAGATTTCATTTGGAAGCATTCGAGTGCTATGGCCTGTCAGGTGTAGGCGGATCCCGGAAGGTTTATGGTGGTTCATACCACTACTTAAGGATTTGCTATCCTTAAGCATTCGAGTGCTATGGCCTGTCAGTTGGGTGATTATGAGAATTCACTTGAGTGTTGTTATCGTTCTCTTGAATTAAGGTAAGTAAGAGGTTTCTATATGATGATGTGTTTCCCCTATTAGTGGTTCAGGAGTTATGATGAAATTCTTGCGCAATCTCATATTGGCATGTTAGGTGTAGTAAACGGTATGTAACTGGGAGTAAGAATCGAGATTGCGGTTCGGTGTTAACTAGGATGTCATGAGCTCGGATGAGAAAGAAAAAGTGACTTGAATGTTTAGAGTAAGTTGGTGTTGTCTTCAGTGTCATCTGAGATCGGTGTTTAGTGAAAGAGGCTTTGTATCCTGTTTATGGGTCCTTGAATTGTTTTACAGTGTTAGTGTAGTTGGTGGTATGGATGTGCAAACTTGTTACCTTGTGTGGAAGGTCGTGGGAGCGTGACCACGGGAAGATTGTATAAGCGTGACATATAGTCACCTGATTGATTGAAGATTTAGACCAAGTATAAGGAAGTGCAATCTTGCTTACTTGAGAATTTATGCCTGGAAGGCGTTCGGTTCAGTTGGTTGTGGATTGTGGGGTGTTTTTCCCGGCTGTGATGGTTGTTCTTGCGTGTTATGAGAGAAAGTGGGTTATTATGGACCCAGGTCAAGCTATTAGCCTAGTTCAGTGTGAGCGGAATTGGCTTGAAGTGCGCAAATGGATTAAATACGGTTATGGGCTTCATGTGACCATATGTGTTCATTTCAGTATAGTTCTCATCAAGGAGGGGTGTTAGAATATCAGGTGTGGGTCCGTCTTCGTCAAATTCATGTAATATTATGATTGTGTCGTGTGAGTTGTGAAACAGCTTGATAAATTCCTACGTGCTGAGTTTCTGCGTAGTAATGATGTTATGTGAGCAGGCGAGCTCTTGAGATTCAGAGTATATATATCGCACCTCAGTTGTGCTCGAGTTTTCGTAGCGTATAACTCTATCAGTCTCCCCGGGATGGTATTATGAACTTAGTGTGCTTGTGATCGATATTCAATATTTTGTGATAGTGAGCAATTCAGCTCCGTGTATATCTCCTTATGTGAATTTTATGATGGGATCGGGTGGCACGCCGTCACGGGTATGTTATTTGGATGGGGTTACACGCCGCAACAGTGTGATGTTGAGTGAGGTTCCTATATTTATTTTTTTCTTGTGTTTTGCTTCCTATTTCCTAAGGAAATCCATGTTAGTTGCGTGAGTTGAGTTGTCCCTTCCTGAGTCATTTCCTTATGTATGATGTTCGAATTGTGGACTATTGGCGCATTGTGGCATAGTGTGAGACTGCTGGTCATGTCTGGGGTGATTTGTTGTCTGAGCAGCTCATATTGGGTGAGACGAGATTATTGCATCAGGGATCAGTGCGATAAGATTATGTGAAATGAATTAAAACACAGTTACCCTTATTGGTTTGTAATGAGATGATGGTCTTAGTCAAGAGGAAGGATTCAATGTTTGGTTAACTCTGCAATTGGTTAGAAATTTCTACACATCTCTTCCATTGTGGTGGTATCACCAGCATCATAGCATGATATATATATATATATAAGGTGCATTGGGAGCATCAGATTCATGGAATTTTGGCTATTAAGGTTCAGGGACTGTCATTGTGGTTAGATGATGAATTATCCGGTGCATGATACTAAATCATCAAGGGTACGCAGTCATGTTCTGGTACCTCGTGTGGTAATTGATATGGTGTTCATACATTGGAAACAGGCCTGGCAGAGAACTTTAGGTGTTGGAACTGGGTTCTGAGCTTATTGTATGGATAAAGGGGGATTTCTTCATATTTGATCAAGCTTATGTGCTCAACTAGGTTGTGGAAGCACGGGCAGGTGAACGAGGTGTTAAACAGTGATTTCAGATAACTCCAGAGCAGTTTTTAGCACGTTCGAGGACGAACGTATGCTTAAGTGGGAGAGAATGTAACGACCCGACCGGTCATTTTGATCTCTAGAGCTTCGTTCAGCGGTTTGAGGCCATGAGCAGCTTCATTTTAGGAATTATGACTCGTAGGCGTGGTCGGAGTTGAATTTCGGGAAGTTCGGAGTCAAATTGGAAATAAAATTCTCATTTCGGAAGCCTTAAGTTGGAAGAATTGACTAAGATTGAACTTTTGAGTAAACGACCTTCGAATCAGGATTTGAAGGTTCCAGCAGGTTCGTTTGATGATTTCGGACTTGGGCGTATGTTCGGATCGGGAGTTGGATAACCCGGGAGCGTTTCGGTGCATATTATGGAAGATAACATTTTAGAAGAATTTCATAAATCTAGGTTGAAAGGCATTTCAGTGTTATATATGTCCGTTTGGGATTCCGAGCCTGTGAATAGCTCCGTATGGTGATTATGGAATTAGGAGCGCGATCGGAAGTGAATTCGGATGTCCGTAGGTCATTTTGAAGTCATTTGGCTAAAGATAGAAATTTGCAAGTTTTTGAGAAGTTTGACCGAGAGTTTGACTTTTTGATATCGGGGTCAATTCTAATTCTGAAAGTTGGAACAGGTCCGTAATGTCGAATATGACTTGTGTGCAAAATTTGGGGTCAATCGGACGTGATTTGATAGGTTTCGGCATCGGATGTAGAAGTTTGAAATTTCAAAGTTCATAAAGCTTGAATTGGAGTGCGATTCATGATTTCGACGTTGTTTGATGTGATTTGAGGCCTCGAGCGAGTTCGTATCATGTTTTGGGACATGCTGGTATAATTGGTTAAGGTCCCGAGGGCCTCGGGTGGATTTCGGAAGGTTAACGGAATGGATTTCGGGCCAAAATAGCTGCTGAAATTTCTGCTGCAAATCTGTTTTGGACAGCAACTAATGTATCGAAGAGCTAACTATGGAAGCGTATATATCAAAATATTTGAGGAATCTGAAAATTTGCAAAACATAAAAGTTGTAGCCCTTGCATTCTAATTTCTAGAAAGTTAAGCGATTCATGATTTAGGCATTTGATCAAAAAGTTATGATCGATTGAATATGGCTGGTGAAGCAGTTTCGACAGAATTTTCTGATGCATGGAGCCAATTTTGGAAGCTCATATCTCGGAATATATAAAGGGTTATGTGGTGTAAAACCTACCAAATGAACGATCTTCGAGTCTAGTTTCTAAATCTTCAAACCTTTTGTCATTTGGATATTTCTACAAGGAGCTATGGGCGTTTTAACAGAAGGTGTACAACAAGGGAAAATTGTAATAGGATGTACAACCTGCACAACGCAAGGTACAACTCGATGAAGCTTGGGCAGATTGTTTTAAACACGAGTTTTGGCCCATTTCTTTCTTTTGGTTTGGACGATTTTGGATAGATCAAGGAGGGATTTTCACCAAGCAACACTAGGTAAGTGATTTCTTCCTATTTTTGAGTTAAATATGTGATCTTACATGAATTTGAACATGGAAATTAATAGGGAAATGAGATTTTTGGAAGAAAACCTAGAAATTTTATTTTTGATTTCTACCACGAAATTTAGCATGGAATTTAGAGTAAATTGTATATTTGAGTTAGTAAGATTATGGGTAGGGTATATCTTCGAGAAATTTCGAAATCCGGGTACGTGGGCCCGAGGGAATTTTGATCAATTCACTGAGTGGAGTTAAGAAATTATATAATTTGAATTGTTGCAAATATTAGAGTATATTTTTATTGCTTTTTCGTTATTTGGATAGTATTGGGGCGTTGTGCGTCCAATGGAGTCGTCGGAAGGGCTTGGGAGCCGGTTATGGAATTTCGGAGCGAGATAAGTCTTCTTTCTAATTTTGTGAGGGGGAATTGTCCCCATAGGTGAACTACATGAATACATGCTATTATTTGCAGGGGGGTTACGTATGCACGAGGTGACGGGAGTCCGTGCGTAGCTACTATTATGCCATGTCCGGGTAGTCTAGGACCCACTAGCATGCTTTACTTGTTGTACTTGTGACCTTGTCAATAAAATATCATGTGATGCTTTTAATTAGTATCTAAATCTCTGAGAAGGATAGAGTTTACTTTTATTAATCACCTAGAAGGAGAATTGATTCTTCCTTGGATAGTTGTGTTTCGGATAAATCTATAGAGTTTGGACCCCTGTCGAAATTGGGAAGTAAATCTCCATAAAGGTTTTAAATACTATTCTCATGTTTATTAAAAGGAGAATTTTATCACTTCATGGAATAGCTAATTTTCCAGATAAAAATGTGGTTTATTGGTGTGAATATGTGTAACTTTGGGTGCCTGAGTCGCATGTATGATTCGCGAGCAGGATGACACTGTATTTATGTATATTTATACGAGGACCCAAGTCGCAGATATGATTCGCGAGCGAGGTAACCCTAGTATCATGTTAACGGCGTCGCATGTTCGATTCGCGAGCGGGGCAGATAGATGCATCTATGGTTCGAGTCGTTTGACCCTCGGCAGTGCACATTTTATTATTGTTGGTCTGCGCCGTTCGACCCTCGTCATTTTCTTTCGCATGATAATTGCTGCGTATTTTCTGTAATTATTACTGTTTATTGTCCTAAGAAGTTGTAAAATTGCTAACTGAAATGACGAAGATTTAATGTGTTAAATGTGAAAGAAGTTGATATTTCTTATCCCTAATTATTATTAAATTTTTCTATGATACTCATGCTTAGAATCTCACTTGATTATACTAGATTGACTTATAGCAAGTGTCAAATTCTACCTCTCATCAATACCTCTCTGAGGTTAGGCGGGATACTTACTGAGTACACGTTGTTTTCGTACCCATGCTACACTTGCTGTGCATTTTGTTGCACATTTACTTTCAAAGCAATATGACTGATTTGGAGACTTAGACGAGCCGCATCACTCGGAGATGACCCGCAGTCGGCAGAGTCTTCCTCTGTGTATTGTATTTTCATTCCTTGTCCAATTTGTATTTCGGACAAGCTTTGTAGAATTTGTAAAATTCTTAGTAATTGCTCATGTACTTGTGTCACCGGGTTCTGGGATCTATTCGGGATTTATATTTTATAAAAAAATAGAATATTAAACTGTCGTATTTACTTAAGGATTTTATTTAGTTATTATGTAATAAAGTGAAAGGTAATGATTTCAAAAATGCTAAAGTAGGAAATTTAACTTAACTATTTAATGATTGGCTTGCCTGATAATGATGTCCGGCGCCATCGCGACCTTATGAATTTTGGGTCGTGACACATTGTAAAGAGAGAAAAATAAAATGAGAGAGTCTTATTGGTGAAAGCCCACACGGGCACCATAAGGAAATAAATCGGTGAAAACCAACAAAGGGCACCGTTGATCGATTTAGGCCTTCATATATCCCGGCACAAGCATGGTTAAGACAAAGAACTTAGCTTCAAAGTGAACTTTACAATGGATTTTGAGAATTAGACGGTTCAGACGGATCAGGCATCTAGTCCAAAGTGCATGTCATGTTCATTGAATTCAGCATATTCCTCCAGATAAGTCCTTTTTATTTTTATTTTTCTTCTCTGAAAGGTACACTTCTTGATTAAGTTGTAATACTTATTAGTTCACCTTCTTTTTTTCTTTCGTACTTTTCTTTTTGAGTCCATTTCAGTATAATTTTGTCAAAGCAAAGCAAAGAAAAGGCCGCAAAATTAGTTATAGTTTCCCTGTTCTATGAAGTAAAACTTTCTGGGCATGAACAACATGGGCAAAAGCATAAAGCCATCTCTGATTTCCCTGACGATCAAAAGGCTTGAAGGACTGAACAATGTGTCAAGGGTCAACAAAAGTTACCCAGTTAAAAGTTGTTTTGGGAGCAAGGTTGATTGCACCATAAACACACATGGTGATAGGCGCAAAATAGTCAGGTGTTGATGTTGATAAAGAAGATTTTCAGAAAGTAAAGACAGAATCTCCCGGCAATTTGTACGACCATCGACAGAGTTAGTTTTTATAACAGGTGTAATGGACGCAAGGTCAAGTCGCCCAAGAAATCAAGGCCACAAACTGACCACCATTTTAAAACTAACAAATTTTTCTTTATTCAGAACAGGAACAGAACAATTTTAGGAAACGGTTCGTGAAAAGACGAACACCACCAAGTGAAGTTTCAAATCCTTAGTTTTCTTCCAATATAATGTAAACATGTTATTCTTAGTTTCATTATAGGGAATCAATACTCTATCTTCAACACAAAGTACCGCATCCCCTGGTCGCATTATTTTCTTCCTACATAGGGTACGACATTCCCTAGTAGAATCTTAGAGAGCCAAGAGCCTCACCTTATTTCCAACACAGGGTACTACATCCCCCGGTCGCATTACTTTCTGCCTACATAGGGTACGACATTCCCTAGTAGCATCTCACAGAGCTAAAAGACTCATCTTATTGCCGACATAAGGTACAATATTCTCTAGTAGCATCTCACAGAGCTAAAAGACTCATCTTATTGCCGACATAGGGTACGACATCCCCTAGTAGCATCTCATAATGCCACAAGCCTTATTTTATTGCCAACATAGGGTACTACATCCCTTGGTTGTATTTATCATTGCTAACATAGGGTAAAACATTCCCTAGTAGCATCTTAGTGAGCCATGAGCCTCAACTTATTACCAACACAGGGTACTACATCCCCTGGTTGTATTTCTCATTGCCAACATAGGGTACGACACTCCCTAGTAGCATCTCAGAGTGCCACAAACTTCATCTTATTGCCAACGCAGGGTACTACATCCCTTGGTTGCATTTTATTTCCAACATAAGGTATGAAATTCCCTAGTAGCATCCCAGAGTGTCACGAGCCTCATCTTACTGCCAACACAGGGTACTACATCCCCTGGTTTCCTTCCATCTTGTTAACATAGGGTACGACATCCCCTAGTAGCATCTCATAATGCCACAAGCCTTATTTTATTGCCAACATAGGGTACGACATCCCCTATTATCAAAAAAAAAAAAAAGCCCATTTCTCTTTCAGTTCTTCATTTTGCAATAGCAAAGATAATTTATTGTGGTTTTAATAACTCACAAAAATTTTCTAGTGTAAACTGGTGTAGAAAATTTTTGTTCATTTTGTTTGTTTCTGATGGCTTTCAGGTTTTTTTGCAAAGTATGGATTGGATGTGCAAAAATAAGATTCCAGCTCTGCCTGAGAAAATGGAGCATTTGATCTCAATACCAGCCAAACCAGCTTTGACATAATGAATGCAGAGACATAGGATTTCAACATCCATCTTTTTGTCATCTGATCAAGAACCAAGCCTGTGAGAATATTTCATAGTCAGTTATATCGAAAGTATCAAGTTTCAATCTAAATAAATGGAGGAAGCAAGTCAAGAATCAAGACAAGATTCCAGATGACATTTAGATAGGAATTTTGTAGCCCTTAGATTTAAAGATCATGTAATTTTCTTTTCATTTTGATATAATACTAGGAATCGCAAATCAGAACCGCGACGGAACTTTGCTCGGCTCTCCATCTAAGCATACTCCATTATCCTTCTTCCACCTGAACTACACATGACCTGATTCCCTTATAACTCGGGATGTGTAGGCTGCCTAAAACCAAGGCTCGGTCGTATCTTTTTCTTTCTCTTCTTTTCCCTTTTAAATAATAGTGAGGTCAAAAATCAATCACCTTGTTCATTTTCTTTACCTGAAAACTCTTCATGTTTCCAAGCAAAGAGGGGCATGCTGCGAAAAACTAATTTTTTACCACACCCAAATTATATATTATTTTAGTGTAAATATTTTTTTAGGTCTAATCTTGATGTTTTAAACTTTTATCTTACTCTTAGTAGATTTTATTTGAAAAATAAACAAAAATTCACTTTCTTAATGTACAAAGTTTATTTCTATTTATAAAAAAAAATCACAAATATAAGTAACTAGAATCTTAATAAGTAAATTATAGAATCTTTCTTAGTATCATTTAAAGTACATGTATGTAACGACCCAACCGGTTGTTTTGCATATTCGGACCCCGTTTCCCTAAATAAGACTTCCCGTATCGGCTTTCAGTGATTCATGACTTGCGGGGACGGGTGGTTCGGGATTCGGAGGTGTATAGAGTAAGATAGGAACACTTGGTTCCTTAAGATTGGCTTTTAAGGAACAGTTTGACTCTGGTCAACATTCGGAGTAAACGACCTCAGAATCGAGTTTCGCTGATTCCAGTAGCTTCGTATGATGATTTTAGACTTGCGCGTATGTCTGGAATGGGTTTTGGATGACCCGGGAGCATTTCGACGCCAAATAGCGAAATAGAGTTTCCTTAAGTTCATGATTTTGTTTGGAACGTGTTTTTGGGTTATCGAGGTCCGAATGGAATTCCGAGACCGGTAATAGGTCCGTTATGTCATTTATGACTTGCTTGCAAAATTTGGTATCATTCCAAGTAGTATAGGTCGGTTCGGCGCATTGAAACCGAATTCTAGAACTTGAAATATCTTAAGTTTGATTCTAGGGGTTTTGAGGAGTGATTTGGAGTTTTAGCATGGTTTTGGGTGTTCCGAAGGCTCGAGCAAGTCCGTGATATGATTTAGGACTTGTTGGTGTAAGTGCACGGGGATTCGGGTGGGCCCAGGTGCCTCCCGAACACCAAACGGGGACAAAAACCAGCAGTCTCAGCTGCTGGTGCACCAGGTCTGGTGTGACCGCAGGTGCGGTTGTCCAGATTGCATGTGCGATACCGCTCCTGCGGTCGAGGCCTCACAGGTGCGACTCCCAGGGGAAAATCCTACCATCGCAGGTGCGGACCTTTCTCCGCAGGAGCGGGTCCGCTGGTGCGGAAAACCAACCGCAGGTACGATCCCCAGGCTTCTTGCCAAAATCCGCAAGTGCGACCAATGGCTCGCAGGTGCGGTCCTCGAGCCGCAGGTGCGAAGTCATTGAAGGCAGTAAGCCCATTTAATTCGGGACTTAACCATTTTTCACCACTTTCTTCTCCTCCATTGACGATTTTGAGAGCTTCCAAGAGGGTGTTCGGCCTAGCTACAAAAAGGTAAGTAATTTCCATTTAAATGTTAGATTATTACACTAAATCTTAGGTAGATTAACACCTAATTAGTGGAAATCAAAGGGGTTAGGGTGAAAACCTAGGGTTGATGAATTTTAGGGAATTTCACCACTAATCTACCATGAAATCATGTAAAAACTATATATTGATGACCCTTAGGCTATGGGTGAGTATTTTCTTCAAAACTTACCGGAATCCGAGCATGTGGGGCCCGGGGGTGTACTTTGGGATATCTTCAAGAAAGATGAATTGGCTAAGCTAGTAAGAGAATTTCATACTTTTGAGTGTATATTGACGTATTTATATAATATTTGACTAGTTTCGAGTCATCGAGTGTAGAGTTTGGAGGTTCGGGCGCATTCTTGACCCAGTAAGTAGGTTCTACGCGAGGTGAGTCTCCTTTCTAACCTTGTAAGAGGGAATTGTCCCCATAGGTAATTATAAATGATTGAATTGTCCTTATTTGTGGGGGCTACGCACGCACGAAGTGACGAGAGCGTAGCTACTACTATGTTATGCGGGGTAGTCTTTAGGACTCACAAGCATGCTTATATGCCTTACTTGTATCCCTGAATGTATTTCTATTCGATTATTATCCTTGAAACTAGCATGAGGAAAATGGAAGGTTACATTAAATCTTTCTGTTGCCATGATTTTTGTTTTCCAAGTGTGAACTCTATATTTCCTGAGATTCCTGATAAATTCTGTGTATGTATACGAGCACCCGTGTCGCATGTATGATCCGTGAGTGGGGTAGACTTATATTATGTCAACCGCGTCGCACGATCGATTCGCGAGCGGGGTAATAGATGCATCTATGGTTTGAGTTGTTCGACCCTTCGGCAGTGCACACTTAAATTGTCGCGTCGCTTCGGCCGTACGCCTCGGCATACTATATGCTATGTATTTTACTGGGAGTCTTATTAATATTGTCAAATGAATTATTCTATGTGGTAGGGGGTTTTGGACTTGTATTAATGTGGTTATTTGACACTTGCGGTAAGTGATAATTCATATACATGATATTCCATGTCTACTTGATTTATATAATTGTTAATCCTGATTAAACCTGTTTAATTATATTATTGCTAAGGACCCTAGTGAGTAATACGTCTACCTCTCGTCACTACTTCTTCGAGTTTAGACGGGATACTCACTGGGTACATATTTATTTATATGTACTCATGCTACGCTTCTGTACTTAATTGTACAGGTTCTAAGGCTGGTGCATCTGGTTATCATACCGGAGCGCGATCTTGAGAATACTTACTGTGCGAGATTACACGGTGAGCTGCTCTTCCCGGCATTCCTCAGCAGCACTGTGGAGTTTCTATTATTTTTGGATATTTTGTCTACCCCTTCCAGACAATTGTATATTATTTTGTCTACTTGTATATTCCACTAGTCGCATGTGGACTTGTAACACTAGGTCTTGGTACGCGTAGTTGGTTTTTCTAATATTTTTTTTGGCTACACTACATATATTGGCAAACGATCTTTTGAGTTCATTTAATCAAATCGCGTCACTTGACTGTTTTCTTTAAATGATTTCTAAATAAAAAGTTTGTCAAGCACTTAAATATTTAAACAAGTAAAGAAATCTCGCTAATTGATGTTGGCTTGCCCGACTCCTGTGTTGGACGTCATCACGACCTGAGTTAGAATTTGGGTCGTGTCAATGTAATTATTTAATTTTCCTATAATACAAGAAATTTTAGTTAATCTTCTTATCTTTACAATTTAATTTATATTTCAAAAAATAAACTTTAATATATAAAGTTTTTTTTAAATCTGATTTTTTTTTTATATTTTTGTTTTACTTTGCTAATCCCATTATCCCCACTTTTCTAGCCTAACTCCCCACTCTTCACATCACTCACTCCCACTCTCCCTCATGTCTTCTCACTTCCCACTTCCCCCACTTATCTCACCATTAATATATACATCTATAAATAACACACACAAAAAAGAGCAAAGGGGGCACCGAATTTCCTAAAAATCGGCAGTCCTTAAGTTAAGAACCCAGTTGCTCCCTTCCTTATCGATCTCCAACTCCCTTCACCATTAAGTTAAGAACCCAGTTGCTCCCTTCCCGATTTTTAACAATTTTGGAGAAACATTTTCTTTCACTTTATTACATCTTAACTAAATAAAATCTGTTAATTAAAAATAATGGTTTGAATACTACATTTTAGCAAATATATCCCAACACATCCCAGAACCTGGTGTCAAGAGTACATGAGCAATTTATAAGAATTTATACAAATTATTACAAAGCCTGTCCGAAATACAAATTGGACAAGGAAATTTAAAACGAAAAATAAATACAGTACGAGGGAGACTCTGTCAGCTGCGGATCGCCTCCGGATGATGCAGCTCGCCTAAGTCTCCGAATACTCCACATTTCTATGAAAGTACCTGTGCAATAAATGCATAACAAGTGTAGCATGAGTACAAAAATAACGGGTACTCAGTAAGTCGCCCGCCTAAGCTCAGAGAGGTAGTGACGAGAGGTCAAATTAGACACTTACTACAGGTCAATTTAGAATATTTAAGTGCGACACTAAGCATGAATATCCTAGGCAATTTATTAAAAGCAGGAATAATTATTATCAACTCTTTCCACATTTAACACTTTAATCCTTCTTCATATTAACAACAATTAATCATCATGGGTGATTTAATCAAATAACAATTTAATCAACGGGAAGGAACAACTTCCTCCAAATTCTTTTTAATAACTTTAAATATCTGTCATTTCAATTGACAACTTAATATTTCAAGCCAGTAATCAGGCAAAATCATAGCAACTACACAGTAAATATCATGCGCAAGCAATGCCGAGGTTCGAACGGCGCGGACCCACAATAATAAATTGTGCACTACCGAAGGGTCGAACGACTTGAACCATAGATGCATCTATCTTCCCCGCTCGCGAATCGATCATGCGACGCGGTTATACATACAAATAATAAGACTAGCCTGCTCGTGAATCATACTTGTGACTCAGGTGCTCATATGTACACATATCCACATAATAAATTCGTATTTTTATCAAGAAAGCAATTTTTCTTAGGAAAATGGTAAAATTCTTTTTAAAGGAACATGAAATATAGTTTTTAAATCTTTGTTTTGAAACTCATTTTCCAAGTTTAATGATATTCCATAATATAACCCTACTAGGTGTACAATTATCCATAGAGGAATCAATTCTCTTTTTAGATGATTAAGTTAATAAACTCTAGTCTTCTTCAGATATTCAATTACGATTCGATTATATTAGCAGTTTAATATTACAGGCATGATTACAGGTACAACACATAAGGCATGCTAGTGGGTCCTAGACTACCCGGACATGGCATAATAGCAGCTACGCACGGACTCCCGTCACCTCGTGCGTACGTATCCCCCAAAAATAATAGCATATACTTAATTAATTCACCTAGGGGGACAATTTCCCCTCACAAAGTTAGAAATGAGACTTACATCGCTCCGAAATTCCATAACCGGCCCCCAAGCCCTTCCGACGACTCCAACGGACGCACAACGCCCCAAAACTATCCAAACAACAACGAACCAATGAAAATATATTCTAATACTTGCAACAATTCCAACTTATATAATTTCCCAACCCCGCTAGTGAAATGACCAAAATGCCCTCAGGCCCACGTACTCGGAATCCGAAATTTCTCGAAGATATATTCTACCCATAGACTTACTAACTCAAATATACAATTTACTCAAATATTCATGCTCAATTCGTGGCTAAAAATCAAATTTCTATTTTCTAGGTTTCTTCAATATTTTCCCAATTCCTACCAATTTCCAAGCTTAATCCATGCATATAATCTTGTACTTAACTTGGAAGCATGAAGGAGTTATTTACCTTTACATTGCATGAAGAAATCCTCTCTTTGAAGCCTCCCAAGATCGCCCAAACCAAGAGAAAAATGAAGAAATGGCCAACAATTCACGTTTTAAAACATTCTGCCCAGCCTCGATTCCGCACCTGCGATCCTGCAGGTGTGACCAATCTCCCGCACTTGGGGCTGCCTCAAGTCTAGCCCAAAATCGCACCTGCACCCCCACTGTCTGCATCTGCATCTTCACAGGTGCGGAAATTCCATCGCACCTGCGATCCCAGCCAAGCCAGCCCATTCTCGCACCTGCGGTGCCAAAGCCGCACCTCCGGCCCCCCACTTGCGGCCAAATCCTCGCGGGTGCGGATCACACCATATGACAACAATTCCAGCCTTCTTCAAACTTTCAACTTGATCCGTTAACCACCCGAAATCCACCCAAGGCCCCCGGGACCCCGTCCAATTATACCAACCTGTTCCAAAACATAATGCAGACTTGCTCGAGGCCTCAAATCACATCAAACAATATCGAAACTACGAATCGCACTCAAATCCCAACTTTATGAACTTAGAAATTTTCCAACGTCTACATCCATTGCCGAAACCTATCAAATCACGTCCGATTGACCTCAAATTTTGCGCACAAGTCATATTCAACACTACGGACCTGCTCTAACTTCCGGAATCACATATTAACCTTGATATCAAAACTTCCACTTACGGTCAGATTTCTCAAAAACCTTCAAATTTCTATCTTTAGCCAAATACCTTCAAAACGACCAATGTATAAACACTGTATCGACTACCACACAACATACCAGAACATGACTGTATGCCTTTGTTGAATTAGCGCCATGCACCGTAAGCTTCATCATCTAACCACAATGACGTTCCCTGAACCTTAATAGCCAAAATTTCACGAATCTGATGCTCCCAATGCACCTCATGACATATATATGCATCCCGCTGTAATGCTGACGATACCACCACAATGGAGGAGATGTGCAGAAATTCATACCCAATTGCAGAGTTAACAAATCATTGAATGCCTCATCTTGACTAGAATTATCACCTCATTATGAACCTAAATAATGGTATTTGTTCTTTAATATACACTTTACATAACCTTATCGCATTGATCCCTGATCCGAAAATCTCGTCTCACCCAGTATGAACTGCTCAGACAAAAAATCACCCCAAACATGACCAACAACCTCACATGATACCACATCGCGCCAATAGACTATAACTCGAACATGATAATAAGAAATGACTCAGGAAGGGACTATTCAACTCACGCAACTAATATGAACTCTTACTAGAAAATAGAAAGTAAAACACAAGAAAATAATTATAGGAACCTTACTCAACATCACATTGTTGCGGCGTGCAACCCGATCCGAATAACATACCCGTGGCGACGTGCCACCCGATCCACACATAAAATTT
>ML405759.1:2248-12473 GCA_005239525.1 Nicotiana knightiana | reverse complement strand
TGCGATATATATATATATATATATATATATATATATATATATACACACTCTGGATCTCAAGATCTATCCTGCTCACATATCATCCCCCCTACGCGGGACCTCAACACATAGGAAATTATCAAGCCGTTTCACAAGTCACACGACACAATCATAATAGCACATGAATTTGACGAAGACGGAACAACATCCGTTGTTCTAATACCTTTCCATGAAAAAGCGCTCTACTGAAATGAACATGCCTGGCCCGTACGAAGCCCATAATTGTATTTAAATCCATCCACAAACATTGAGTCTACCTTGCTCGCACCAACTGCGCTAATAGCTTTTACCTGGGTTCATATTAACCCACTTTCTCTCATAATATGCAAGAACAACCATCAAAGCCGGGAAAATACCCCACAATCCACAACCAAATGAACTGAATGCCTCTCAAGCATAACTTCTCAAATACAGAACATTGCACTTCTTTATACTCAGTCCAAATCTCCAATCCATTAAGTGACTACATGTCACACTTTATACAATCTTTTCGCGGTCATACTTCCACGACCTTCCACACAAGGCAACAAGTCTGCACATCCACCACTGGCCATACTATGCTGTAAGACAAATCAAGAACCCATAACCAGGGTACAGAGCCTCTTCTACCGAATATCCATCTCAGGTGACACTGAAGGTAACACCAGATTACTCTAAACTTTCAAATCACTTTTTCTTGCTCTTCCGAGCTCATGACATCCTTATTAACACCGAACCGCAATCTAGATTCTTACTCCCAGTTACATACTGCTTACCGTACCTAACATGCCAATATGAGGTAGCGCAAGAATTCCATCATAACTTCTGAACCACCAATATGGTGAACACTTTATCATATAGAAACCTTTTACTTAACTCCATTCAAGAGTGCCATCTCAACACACTAGTGGATTCCCACAATCACCTAACATGCAAATCCTTAAGTAGTAGTCTATACCACCATAACCCTCCCGGGATCCGCCTACACCTGCCAGGCTATAATACTTGAATGCTCCCACATGAAATCCATCACGATGGCGACAAGCCCCGCACACACCGGCACAACCCACATGCATAACTTAATCACACCGAAGGAACCGATCACTGCCAAAAAAGTGCCATTTCAACTATGGCTAATCAATCTATCTTCTTTTAATCATTCAGGAATAATAGCAACTTCCTCCAACTCATAGGAAACTCAACCCTCACTCCTCCCAAGTGACCTTGATTCACGAGGCTATGCTGCCTAAATCCTGTAACCCGTATCATACCCTCATGATAATCTTTCTACAATCCGGAGTTTATTTCTCTCACTCCTCCAATACTATCCTGCACGCTGAAACACATCATAGAACATTCCAATCATCTCCCTTTTCCCAGAAATTACTCTGTAAAAGCTCGATTCTCGATCATACTGCTGCCTGAAACCCTTAAACGCTGCATTCTTGACTTTTGAATTCATTAGGGCTGCTATTGAGAGTCACCCACTCTGATTGGCCCGAATACAATCAACTCCAAGGCTCTTCTAGCACATGAACACCCCTTTCAAGGAAACACGTGACTGAGTCACTATCCTGACAACTCGCCCATGCCTTAAGCATAAATTCTGAATCTTCCAAAGCTTAACCTTGGCCCGACAGGGCCAACGTTTGCACACATTCATCAAATCCCACGCACAATCACCATTTTACTCCTTTACCTTAGCTGAAATAACTTGCCAACACACCGACAATCCGCAACCCTATGAGAAGACAACCCTACAACCCAACTGCAGATGGTAGGACTCCCCCACTTAGTCCGAAGCTACTCCTTGCGCCACTCTAGACCCTGCCGAGATCCTTTCTCCTTTGATAATACGATCTTGCTCGACCTATCCGTCCAATTCTTCCAAATTCTCTGGCTAGCACTACCTAAATACCCAAATCTCTAGCATTATTCACACATTCTGCCTCCTACCAAACGGCCACTAGAACCCCTCACTTTCTCAAGCTTTCCGGAGATCATCTTTCTCAAACTGCCTTCATTATCAACACTTATCCGGTACTGAACCACCATACCTCACGATCTATGCCAACCGCATTCTTCAATACTCTGACCCCACGCAACCAAAGAAACCATAGCACCGCCAAACTTAACACATTTTATTCGATCAATGACGACAACTACGCGTCATAGGTGTTTAACCAAAAAATTAGACCCTTTGACTAAAGCTTATTTTTAAGATGAATATGGGTTACTGATAATCAAGATAATGGAAAAAATGACTAATAAACAATATTGCAGAAATAAAAGATCGACGTTGATTGTATTCGAGAATCAGATGCCTTTACAAGCTGTATTTCCCTCCCTTATATAGGAGATTCTTATAACATACGACTCTTGCTATTGTTACTCATTAATGAATAATTATGACATTAATGAGACGTTACAAAAGATAATGGTAATTGGGGTTCAGTTACATAAGGTTCGAGTAATCAATTGTGGGTCCCTGAATCTGCTCGTAGTTTTGTCTAGATTCATTCTAACCGTGCCTCTCTCCCATTTTGATCCAGTTGAGTTTCCCGTGGCTGATAAGTTCGTGGGTTTAATGAACCGTGCCTCTTTGTACCGCATCTCTTCAAGGATTCACGTCTAGCTGTCGCGTTTTCCTGTGTCTACGTGACTGGCTGAGTTGTCAAAAGCTGGCTTACGTGTGAAACTCTTTTTTACCAATACAGCTAGTCCCCCCACTTACCATATATTTAACGATTAATATTTGGTAAGTGGATATTCATTCATGGCGGGAATATTTTTCCGCCTCTTTTCCTTGAATCATTGTATCCTTCTCTGCACCATAGGCGTCATTTGTCACTTTCATTTAATGCTCATACCACGTGTCCTCTTCGGATAGGTTCTGCATTTACTCAACACCTTTTAGGGCTTTTTGCGGTTGTGACAGTCCTGAAGTGACATCTTCAATTATGATTTTCATCATTATTTTCCTTTTTCTTCATGTTTGACGGTCGTCTTCAAGTATAAAATCATATTTTCTTTTCTTTTATTCCACGAAACACTTTTTTAACTTTGTCTTTTGTAAAGAACTTTCTTCTTTGCCTTTGTAAACATGTCTTCTTCAAACCAAGCTCAAAGAGTAATAGATATTGAAAGTTTAACGCCTTTTTCTGCTCCGACTAGGAGTCGGAGGGGTGGTAGACTTAGATTTCTGGGATCCACTCCTTAGAGGGGCTCTTCTTCTTCTCAGATAGTTCCTTCTCCTTCCACTAGATCTCCAGTTTCTCCAAGATTTAGGGTTTCTCGATCTTTGTCTAGAGGTAGAGGCGAACGCCTTCGTGAACCTGGACTCGATGAAATTGTCCCTGCTGAGTTTATTTTCACTAGGGATAGTCAAGTTCTTATAGATCAATATTCTTCTCTTGATAGTGTAGAAAGATCACCATCCCTTATAACCGAGGGTCAGATTTCCCTTGTTCGTAGGGAATGCTTTTGGAAATCTAACTTCCTTGTCTATATTCCGAATAGTAACCAAAGAATAACGTCTTACAAGATGGGATATTATTTGTTTTATATGTATCCTTTCACTTTAGGGTTTAGACGCCCAATTGACCTAGTTATAATTGATTTTTGCCGTTTTTTCAATATCTACTTAGGACAAGTTGGCCCGCTTGTGTGGAGAGTTGTCGCATGCCTTAGGAGTTTGGCTTCTTTAGCCTCGGTTCCTTTTACCTTCAACTATCTTATTCACCTCTACTCTCCTACCTTATTTTGTGAAGGGTTTTTACTCTGACTACTAGGAGCAAAAAAGTGTTGGTAACCCCTGGAGACGATAAGGATAGGGTTTGGTACCTCCGGTATGTTGCTGTACCCACTGTTGGTTTAGTGGGTGAAGAAAATCTCCCCTTCCCTGAGAAGTGGAATCGAGCACGTGAGTATGCTTTAGCTTGCATTTACTTTTTCTTGTTTTGACTTGAGATGTTTTATTTAACACCGTATCTGCTTATTTTTCTTTTCTCAGCAATCATTAATACTGTTGAGAATGTCTCCAGTATTCGTGATTGGGTAGAAAAATTGTTATATGTTGCTCCTTTAGAAGAAAGATCTTGGAAGTACCTCGCTGGGAGGTATGGTTAGAAAGTAAAGACCCACGGTAAGTGAAGCTTTTGTTCTTGCTTCTTTCCTTACTCGAGTCTCTCTTTTTTTGTCGTTTAACTTTTTTCCCTTTTTAATAGGATTCTCTGCTCGTGGGGTATCTTCTTCCTCTATCCCGAAGATGTCCTTGGCTCAAACCCAGGAAATTATTGTTGGTGCATCTTCCTCGAAGAGGAAGATTAGTGAGTCTCGTTCCATAGAGGAAGAGGAAGAGGGTGCTTTAGTGCACAGGCCACGGAGAAGGAGAATGGTTTTAGATGATGAGCCTGCTGCCTCAACCTTGCCTTCCGTGTCTGTGATTGAGCCCCCTGTCTTTGATGATGTTTCACATTCCCCTTTTCGTGATGGTATTGATCTTTCTCCTGACGACGTCCCTCTGGATGCTGTCTTTCCTACTTCTTTGAGAGAAGTCGTTTCGTCTATTCCTTTGGCTATTTCAACTTCTGCTACTGATTTGCCTGTAAATTCTTCAACCCTTCAACTTTCCGTGCCTGCTTCTTTGCCCGTGGCTTCTCCAGCTCCTCAACCTTCCATGCATGTTTTTGTTCCATCTCTGCCTGCTTCCATGCCTTCCATTAGGGAAGTAGGATCTTCCAGCAGAGAGATGCGGTAGGTGGTAATAGAGGTTCCACCTGAAGGAAACCTTTTCAAGAAGACAGGTGAGCCTGAAGTGTGGCTCAAGCCTTTGATAGGTCCCGCTGAGAAAGCAAAGCTAGCTAGCCACGGTGCTCTTACATGGGCCAATGAGGTCGTGCATACCTCTTTGAAGGTATGGTGCAAGTTATCCTCTTTCACTCTCGTATATGAAATTTACCATATCTGACTGGTTTATTTCTTGTAGATTAACCTTATAGGCATGGAGCTTATGAAGAGGATTTCAAACACAGACCAAGAGACAAGAGAGTTGCAGGCAGAAGTTGATAATTGGAAAGCTCAGTATGATAGCCTAAGGATTGACATGGATGATTTAGAAGAGGAAAGGAGTACCTTGAAACGGCAGATGAGACTTATGGCAGCAGAACTAGCAGTGGAGCGGGCTTCTTGCAGTCAAGCTGACAAAGATAAGTGTGTTCTGGAGTCTTCGTTCGCGGAGCAGCTATCCCATGCCTCAGAGGAGATTAGAGACTTGAAGAACTTGCTGGGGCAAAAGGAAGAATACTCAGGTGAGCTCGTGCAATCACTCACTCGTACTCAAGAAGATCTTAGAAGGGCTTTAGACAAAGCTCAAACTTTAGAGGAGTCGATTGTTCCATTAAGGGCCGCTCATGAAGCTGCGGAGGCGGAGAAGGACGGGTTGAGAGCTGAGCTTCAAGTGTGGGCAAAAGATTATGAAGATTTGGAAGAGGTGGCTGTTGTCGATGTGAGCTGGGCGTATATGAATTCTCGCCTTGACACATTGATGGAAATGAGTCAAGAGGGTTTTGACCTTAGTGCTGAAATAGCCAAAACTAAGGAAGCCATGGAGAAGGCTCAACAGGATCATAACCTCTCTTCACCTGATGGTGAGATTCCAACTGTTCATGCCTCTTCATCCCCAGTTGCTCCCGCTCCTTCTGCCGCTGAAATCAACCCCTCTCTTGAAAAGATCTAGTTGGTTAATCCTTTTTTTCTTTTTCTTTGTATCAATTGGTGATTACCCCCAGTCCCATCGGGGGGAAATTTGGATTTCCTTTAAGTCCCCAAATTATAACTTAGGGGCACCACAATGTAAATATAAAAATCTTATATGGCTAAGTATAAGTTAATCCTTAGTTTTAGCCGCTTTTAATATATAAATGTTAGTTCGACTTTTGTTGAGTTTCTGTTTCACTCTTTAAGTCTTTTTCATGCTTTATTTTTGAGGTTTTAGTTTTACCTTCGAGTTTTGCATGTGGAATGCTTTAGACTACTCGTACCTTTTTTATAATAGTCATGGTGTCATATTAAATGTGTGCCTTTTTGTAATAGGCATAGTTTATGGAAGAGGAACCTTTATAATTGACATGAAGAAGACGTCTCAACTTCATGATAATGCAATAGAGTGATAGGAATTTTACACATGTTTAAGAATATTTCCAAGGAAAGCTTTTTGTTTGAACTTCCATGACATTTTACATGTGTTTGGTTATCGTGTAAAACTCACGCTTGCAACTATTTTTTTTAACAGATTTTGATATACTCTTGTATTTCGTAACTGTTTTTCATAGTTAACAGTTTTTCGATATTAATACAAGGAAATAACTATTTTTTACTAGTAACTATTTTTATAAAGATTGGGGTTTTACCCGCAACTGTTTTTGTCTAATAAGTACGAGGGAAGTGTTTTCTTATTCGTAACTGTTTTTATTTGATAACAGTTTTTTGAACAAATACAAGGATTTAGATCTTTCATCCATAACTGTTTTATTCGAGAACAGTTTTTTGAATGAGTATATTGATGATGATCTTTTACCCTAACTGTTTTTGTTACAACAGTTTTGAAAAGATGTACATTTCTTTCTCGTGACTAACATTTTTCCTTTCAACCTAAATATGTTCGAAGGTTTTTGCTTTGTTTATTAGGCTTTGTATTTGGATGGCTCTTTTGATTCTTTTCGATTCTGCTGGTGTCACTTGTCTTGTTGGGCAGATGAGTCTTTAGGCTCGAGCTTTTGACTTTCTGATAGTCTTCTTTGCTTCGTCTTAGCCTTTCATACTGTATAGCCCCCCAAGTGTTTAAGCTTTGAAGAATGAAATCTCGAGCACTTGATTATTCCTTCCTTGTGGTCCTTTTCCTGAAAAGGAAAAACATTCTGGACTCGAAGGTATATAGTTTTTTAGATGATGACTGCTTAACCCTTTTTAAAAAGTCCATCAGAAAGTGTAACCCTAGACCGGGAATTGCGATATTTCCTCGTGTCTTTGCAGGTATAATATCATCATCTGGTGACGGGTTAGCTTTATGCCTATCATCTAAAAAAGTTAGTAAAATTTTTAAATGTTCAAAATAAAATCGAACGTGTGAAACCTGACGGTGGGTATTCTTTTCTTTTAGAAGTAATACTTCTTCAGATGGATGGCATTCCAACTTGTTGGTAAAGCTCTGCCGTCCATAGCTTCCAACTCATAGGTGCCTTTCCCAGCTATGCCTCGGATTTTGTAAGGTCCTTCCCAGTTTGGATTTAGCTTTCCTGCACCTGCTTCTTTTGTTGATTGAAAGACTTTTTTGAGGACGAAGTCCCCAATTTTAAAGTACCTGAGATGAGCTTTACGGTTGTAATAACGATCTATGATTTGTTTTTGAGCTGCCATACGTATTAATGTTGCTTCTCTCCGTGGTTTGAGCAGGTCCAGGTTGGTCCTTAATTCATCGTCATTTACACCTTCCATTGTTGTTGAGAACCTTATTCTTGGTTCGCCAATCTCCACTGGTATTAAGGCTTTTGAGCCATAAACAAGTGCGAACGGAGTTTCTCCTGTGGCTATTTTTGAAGTTGTTTTGTATGCCCATAGTACCGCTAGTAACTCATCAGGCCAGTTTCCTTTGGCTTTATGCAGCCGCTTTTTTAGATTGTTGATGATGACCTTGTTCGTTGAATTAGCTTGACCATTAGCCACGGGGTGGTACGGTGTTGAAGAATTCTATGATTTGCGAGCCTATGAATTGTGGGCCATTATCACACACGATCTCCTTCGGTATTCCAAAGCGACATGTTATATTTCGCCATAAGAAGTTTTTAACTTCCTTTTCTCGCACCTGTTTGAATGCTTCTGCCTCTACCCATTTTGTAAAATAGTCGGTTAGTATGAGTAAAAACCGTACTTGTCCTTTAGCTGTGGGAAGAGGTCCTACTATATCCATTCCCCATTTCATGAAAGGCCATGGGGAAATTATTGGATGTAATAGTTCCGCTGGTCGATGCATGTTATTGGCAAACCTTTGGCATCTGTCACATTTGGATACGAAATTCTCGACTTCCTCTTCCATCTTAGGCCAATAGTATCCGGCTCTTATTAGTGTTTTCACTAAGGATCTCGCCCCTGAGTCATTTTCACAGTGTCCTTCGTGGACTTCTTTCATCACAAATTCTGTTTGGTTAGGTCCAAGGCATTTAGCTAGGGGTCCTCCGAACATCTTGCGATAAAGTAAGTTGCGAATAAGGCAGTACCGTGCAGCTTTGAGGCGTAGTGCTTGAGCCACTTTCCTGTCTTCAGGTACGGTGCCATTCTACAATAAATTAAAATTTTCATTTCTCCAGTCCCAGGTTAGGTTGTTGAAAGTTACCTCATTCCTGTCCTGGTCTATTATTGAATGAAATAGTTGAACGACAATTGTATTGTCTTTGTTTGTTACTTCTGTGACTGCTGGGAGGTTAGCTAATGCATCTGCCTCTGCATTTTCCTCTCTTGGTATTTGCACTACCTTCCATGTTTTGAACTATCTCACGAGCTCTCGTGCCTTTTCAAGATACTGTTTTATTCTAGTCTCTCGAGCGACGTAAGTCCCCTGTATCTGATTTACTACCAGTTGGGAGTCACTGTTGATCACAATTTGCTCGATTAAGAGCTCCCATGCAAGTTCAATCCCTGCAATAACAACTTCGTACTCTGCTTCATTGTTAGTGATAGGATAACACTTTATAGCTTGCCGTGTCTTTTCACCCGTGGGTGATGTCAAGACTATGCCTAAGCCGGCGCTTTTTATATTTGAAGAACCATCGGTGAACAAAGTCCATAGGCCTAGATTAACAGCGTTAAAGAGCTGTAACTCTTTTTCTACTTCAGGCTATTACTAAAGTCAGCAACAAAATCAGCTAGTATTTGAGACTTAATTGCAGTCCTAGGCTGATAGATTATCTTATGATCACTTAATTCTATGGCCCACTTGGATAATCTTCCTGACAATTCTTGTTTATGCAAAATATTTCTTAAAGGATATGAGGTCACAACAGTGATTGGGTGGCATTGAAAATAGGGTCGTAATTTTCTAGATGCCATTATTAAAGCTAAGGCTAACTTTTCCAGATGTGGATATCTAGTCTCAGCATCTAGCAAAGTTTTACTTACATAATAGACAGGTGATTGTTTACCTTTTTCTTCTCTTACCAATACTGCACTTACAACAATTTCTGTGACAGCCTGGTAGATGTACAATCTTTCCCCTTCTTTTGGCTTCTAAAGCAGTGGTGGTTTCGATAGATAAATCTTCAGGTTCTTGAGGGCTTGCTGACATTCTTCAGTCCATTCGAACTGATTCTGTTTTTTGAGAACTGAGAAGAATTTAAAACTTTTTTCGGAAGATCTAGAAATAAACCTACCCAAAGCTGCTATTCTCCCTATCAGTCTTTGAACTTCCTTTTTATTTGTTAAGACATCAGGTATTTCCTCTATGGCTTTAATTTGAGCGGGATTTACCTCTATTACTCTGTTTGATACAAGGAAACCCAAAAATTTGCCTGATTGCACTCCAAAAGTGCATTTCTCTGGATTTAACTTCATATTATACTTGTGTAAAATATCAAAAGCAGTAGAGAGATTCTGGAAATGGTCTTGTGTTTGTGTTGATTTTACCAACATGTCATCAATGTAAACCTCCAGCATTTTTCCCAGATGTTCTTGGAACATCTTGGTCACTAACCTTTGATAGGTGGCTCCAGCGTTTTTTAGGCAAAAGGCATGACTTTATAACAATAAGTCCCCCTGTTCGTGATAAAGGAGGTTTTTTCCTTGTTTTAAAGGATCCATTTTAATCTGATTATAACCAGAATATGCATCTAGAAAGCTTAATAGTTCATGAGTTGCGGTGGCATCAATCATTTGATCTATATGAGGCAATGGGAATGAATCTTTGGGGCATGCTTTGTTTAATTCATTATAATATACGCATACTCTCCATTTTCCATTCTCTTTAGGTACTACCACGGTGTTTGCTAACCAGTTAGGGTACGTTACCTCTCGTATCGAACCAATCTTCAAGAGTTTCTGTACCTCTTCGTCAATCACTTGGTTTTTGAATGATCCTTGCTTTCTTTTCTTCTGCTTAACAGGTACAAAGGATAGATCTTCATTTAGTTTATGAGTCATCACTTCTGGTGGGATGCCT
>ML405758.1:8452-20773 GCA_005239525.1 Nicotiana knightiana | reverse complement strand
AATGAGAAGAGCAAGAGTTTTTCCTCCAATATTGTTCTTTGTCTTCCGCATCAAATCTTTTCACCCTCCACCGAACGTAAAGCTTCCAAATTAATTTTAAAACCCATTAATAACCTGTTAAATCCCTTTTATTTACTGCACTTCTTCTTTTCATATTAGTCATCTCTTTTGTAGTCACTTGCTGAACTAAAGAAGTGAAAGACATAAAAATACCGACAACCATATATTCATTTACATATTGAATCCCAAGTCTTTTAATATCCTTATTGTTTGTTTATTATATTATACCTTTTCCAATTTCTTTTTTTATTCTTCTAGCTTCTCCCTTTGTTTTTTTTACCATGTCAAAATGTACCAAGTATTCATCATGATTTTATTTTCATCATGACTTGAATGTTTATATCATCTTATTAGGTTGGCAATTTTGAAGTCTTAAGGCAGCTACCGAAGTATTTCTTCCTCCAACAATGAGCATTTATTGATGAGTATTCACGCACCATAATTTTCTTATTCTGCTTTAAGCATTTGGGCAGCAAGTAATTATCGTCAAATCACCCCTTAAGAACCAAAGTTAGATTGCAAGATATAAGATGGGATACTCATAATTCTAAGTAGCAACCGAACTTGTAATGAATAAAAATTAGAAAATAATTAGAGGAGATTCAATTTAATATCAAGCGACAGTCCGAGGAATTCATCAAGAATGAAAGAAAGTATACCAACAAGTTGGAAAGCAACTTAACAACCTAAGTACACCAACTTAATGTATTAACCAACAAGTATTATTAAAGTATATATCAGTTGTTACTAACATACAAACTAACTGTCAATTGTGTATTACATTAGACAAAGGGATGCCATATTATAATCATACAAAAAAAATAATTGAAAGTGATAACATGACATCTTAATGCCGCTATGAACAACTAATAACCCAAAATATAAGTTCTTACTATTTCTACCTCCACCATCATTCCCGGTCTCTCTCTAAATGAATAAAATGTGTTAGACGTCTCAGAAATCTAGGTTTCATATTTATAAATAATGGGTTTAACGGGTTTGGGTTAATGAATTCTTTTTAAAATAATTATTTTATTAATTTGGTGGCTTTCCGTTAAGTGCAGGTATTTTTAATAAGTTTAACTAACTGTAAGAGTAAATATGACCACACAGTATAACAAAGGATAGATATTAATAATATACCAAAATAAAAGAGTATATTTGGCCTTTTTTGCTTACTTTTATGTTCATGTTATAGATTCAACTTATTTTGAACAATTACATATAAATATTTTTTAGATGAGTTGATAGTCTAATTAATTTTTTTCCACATTATTGACATGTAGAAGTTAAAATACAAAATATAAAGACACCATATACTTAAAAAGAATATCCCACTTTGAAGGAATCTCCTATATACGCATCCCCTTATTCTCTTTCTCACTTCATCCTTATCCTTTCGAACAACCTTTAGATATACTTTAATCCTTGTTGACCTAATTATATGAATAGCAACACTAGTAAAACTATTTTAACCCTAAGGATTCTTTACCTTCCTACTTAAGATAACTCCAACTTGAATTAGAATTACCATTTTCTAGCCACATACAGCCTCATTAGCCACCTTTTATGCTACAGTACAGACTTTAAAGACTAGTGGTTATAATCTCAAGATTTTTTATTTAAAATGTTTTAGCATAGTCTCTCTATCCCAATATCAAACAACCTAAGTTTCTCCTTAAAATACGAGAAAATGGCAAAAGATGATCCTATATATTTGATGTGTTCTATATCGTCCTTTAAGTATATTTTTGAGTGACTTTGGTTCTTTAGGTTTGCCAAAAATGAATAATAGATACTCTACCTCTAAAAGTTGCACTTGACTCCAGAAATAAATTAAAAATAGAAGAAAGTAAACATTGCACTTTCAAATGTGAGTTCAATTTTAAACCTACTCCAAGTATAATATGGACACTTTTTTCCCGTTATTTTCTCCTAACAGCTAAGTAGTCCACTAATATCATCCATACCGGAATCAGAAATTTATATTAAGAGATTCAAAAACAAATGCTAGAATATCATACTTGGCTTTGAACCTATGACCAAAGACAACTTTTAAACTCCTTAACTAATACACTTTATTTTTTCTTCATATCAAAAGGAATCAAAGCTTATATATAACCCATATTTTTGCTTTAATTGTACGGTATAATTTTTGACGAAAGAGATTAGATTGAATCCATTAAATACACTTAGTTCCGCCACCGAATATAATCATTCTTTAATTTATTAGTGTTTACATTCAAAATCGAATAGCAGTTGAATTTATATTTAGTTTTAAGGATATGCGGATTAATTTGATACAAAGCGATAAATTAAGAACCCGTTTGGACATAAGAAATTTTTCTCTTTTTTTCCGTAAGCGGCGTTTAATTTGTTCATGAAATTGCAAATTTTCACGTGAAGATGCATTTTAGAAATTTTCGAAAATTTGAAAAAACTCCAAAAACCTGTTTTTCAAAATTTTCACTCAAAAAACTTCAAAAACAACCCAAAATTATATTCATGTCCAAACACAACTCTAAATTTCAAATACCATTTTCACTTAAAAAAAAATTTCACCATTTTTTGAAATTTTACAATTCTTATGTCCAAACGCCCACCGAGTCAAATGAATAAACAAAGATAAAATAGATTCAAACCACACGAGGAAGATGTCCAGCCTTCGTAAAATATTTACCCTCAACCCGGGCTCACTATAGCCTGCACTGATGAACAAAAAAAAAAGAGAGCTAATAACAGAGAAATAGTAATATATAACTTTGGAATGCGTGTTATAATGTCCTCGATGAATTATCAGATCCCCTTATATAGTAGGGGAATACTACTCTAGGTACAACTCTATAAAAGGTAAAAAAATCCTCTGATTAACTGATTTACGGCTCTTCATCGATACGTGCCGAGATCTCTGCTGTAATATCCGACCGGTCACACATATTCCGAACCGTGACCCCAAAATTCTCGAGGCCGGGCGTCATGCCCCCGAATTCTGACTCGATGAGACTGACCCCTCAACTTCGGTCCCCTATCATCATATATCGAGCTTGGCTTATTTTGTTAGAGACCGGGATATACCATGAACCTGGTTTTACCCGTATACAGATAGTCTCCTCGTTTCTTGGAGAGTAAATGACGAGAAACGACATGAGCTTCCGATTCTCACTTTGACACATCGCGAGAGAAATGGAAGAACACCCGAAACGTCTCGTCAATCATGTCATAATGGCATTCGATGTATGTCAGCTGCCGGTTGGTTGTCCCTGGATACGAAACGTCGCTGAACTCTTATAAATACCCCCTCTTCTATCTATTTTTTACTTTGTATCAGATCTTCTACCTTCGTACCTCCAGAGTTAATATTCTCGAGCGTTTTTGCCCCCGTTACCCAAGGTTCTTCAGTACGTTGCAAAACTTTTACTTGCCTCTTACTCAAGACAACAAGTCCGACCTTTCAAATTTCACTCTCTCTCCATTTTTCCTAAGTTTTTTCTTCCATAACAATGGCCAAAACCTCGAATTTGTTCCTTAAAAAGATGCTCCTTCTTCCTCGCAACTGACTACTAAGGTTGAGGAGACCGTTTCTGATATGATTGTTGATGAACCGGCGGAAGAGCCCCCCCTTGAATATGTTCATTCCCGGTGGCTGGTCGGTTACTGACGACTTTAATATTGAGAAGCCTTCTTCTGTACAAGGTCGGTGTGAGGAGGCCTCGAGATATATTTGCTCGATTACCAAAGAGGTCCTCCCCGCAGTCTGAAAAGATTGCAACTGGGCCGACAAAGACATAGTGGTCCCCAACTCCGAAGAGGCCATTACCACCCATGTCGAGGGATATCTAAGTGTTTACACTTATCCCTTTACATTGGGCCCGGTAGACCCGATTATCTTAGACTTCTGTAGGAGGTATAACGTGTGCCTTGCCCATATTCATACATCGTCGTGGAGGATTGTGATCCTCCTCCAATTTTTTGTGAACAAAATCGTTGGGTTCTCGTTCACCATCGATCATCTACTACGTTATACAGACCCTGACTCTTCTGGAAGGAGGGGTGACTAATAAAGTTATTACGTCGAGCCATAAAAGCCCCATTCTCGATTATTGACGAGGACCAAGATCAGGGTTGGAAGGTACGTTTTGTTCGAGTGAGGACCATCGACCTGGTACCTGCTGAGTGGAGGCTGTTCCCAGAAAGGTGGAACGCATCACATAAGTACTCTCTTTATGTGTCGATTTTATGACTTATCTTTACTTTTCTTACCTGTACTTGTTATGTTATAGCCCTTGCTCAATTTCCGAATGCTATCCCTCGAATCAAGGAGTGGGTCGAGGGCATTGTGTCACAGATGCGCTACTCCGAGCGCTCATGGAGAAAACTTTCAACAGGCCGTTGGGAGGCCCGTTTCCATGATAAGGTTCATTTCCCGAACAAATTGTATCGAACTCTTTCTTTAAACATCGCATCCTTATCTCCTTTACTTTCTTTTGTAGGTTTGCCTAAGAACGTCGATTTCAGGCCTTCGGTCGGGGATGAGAGCTTGCTTGTTGAGTCTCCTGCTCCGAGGCAAGCCGGAGAGAGGAAAAGGAAGAGGGTCCTGAGTTCCCTGAGATCAGAGAAAAAGAAAACAAGGAGAAGGGTGGTGTGCAAGCCAAAGGAAAACACCAGCTCCAGAGCTCCATTCTCGGACTTGCTCCATTAGCTCAGGGATGAATCCGAGGGGGAAAAACCTTTTGTCTTTGTGGTCCGCGAGTTTTCGCCCCTCGAAGAGCAGGGGCCATCGAACCAGATACCCATGAGGCCGATCTACCTCAGGACAGGATGATCGATGAGGAGACCGATGTTGAGGCTTCCCGGGATTCGGGCAGTGTCCCGGAGGAGGCACTTGGCATGATAGAAATCACCGAGTCACCCTCGTTTACCAAGTTTATGTACAATGAGGCCCAAACGGCGAAAGAACGACCCAACGAGGGGGCCCATGGAGCGAACGATCCTCTCCGTCATTTTTTTATGGCATGGATTCTACCCCCCACGGAGGACGTCCTCGAGTTAGGTGACTTAGAGGTACCGAGGAAAAGTTCATCCTCGGGGGCAGGCAGGCCTAACTCGAGCCCGAGGCTGGTCAACCGGTTCTCTGTCCTAAGCACGGATCCAGGTCAGAAGTGGTCAATTATCATCACCGTTCCGGAGGATGCCCCAGTTCTTTCTGCCCCATAGGGATAGCCAGTTACCTCCGGTTCCTAGTGATTGAAGAAGACCATGATGAAATGAACGAGGTAGATTCGCCATGCTTGTTCAATGAAGCACAACATGTACTGAACCGGGTAACTTCTGATAATTCTTGATGATTCCAATTTTTCTTCTCATATTTGAACTAGTTTTTCGGTAATTCTAAATATTTCCTCATATTTGCAGGTCTTGGTGCTCCACCATGAGACTTTCCTCCGGTACCGGGGTGAGTTGAGCCACTATGAGGCTAAATCCAAAGAGCTTTATGAGAAAAGAAACATGTACAAACTCCTTGGTGAGCAACGTGAGGGTGAAATCAAGAGCCTCCGAGCCGAGTTGGATGCGGCTCAGAAAGAACATGCCGACACTGTTGGAACATGTAAAATTTTTGAAGTTAGTGATGATGAGCTAGACACGGTGTCTAACGTTCAAATCCACAGGTCTAACACAAGCTTGATCGGATTGACCAACTCCGGGAAGAAATGGATGTAATCAAAGTCGAGGCCAAAGGGTGGAAGAGCAAGATGGATTGTCTTGCCTCGGAGAAGAAAATGACTCGGGAGAAATTGGCCTCAACGGAGGCCAACCTTAGGTCGGTAAAGGAGAAGGCAGAGGCACGATCCCAGAAAGTCGAGGAGCTCCAATCTCAACTGAGCTCGGCTCTTGCCAATCGGGAGATCCTCGCCAATGGGCTTAAAGCAACCAAGTCAGTGGCCGAAGTACCCAAGGGCGATGTTGACGAGATGGTTGCCTAGTACAAAGCTAACGTTGAGGCAACTCAAGAATCCTTCATGCAATCCTCGTTGAATTTGGAATTTGGCATCCTTCTCCAAAAGCTTACAGAAGGAGTTCACCACTTTGGAAAAATCCTTGATGAAACGTCGAATAGAACCTCACATGACCCAAGAAACTCCTCACTCCCTTCACGGATGTTGGAGGTGGAAGTTTAGGAAAAACCTCTATCTTTGTCTTGTAGACCTCAATACCATTCGTTGAAATTTTGTGGCCAAGGACAATTCCTTCCTCAACCATAAAGTGACATTTCTCCCAATTGAGCACTAGGTTCGTCTCTTCACATCTTGCCAAGACCTTATACAAATTTTTCAAGCAATCATCAAAATAATTCCCGACCATTGAAAAGTCATCCATGAAGACCTCAAGGAAATTCTACACCATGCCCGTGAAGATGGCCATCATACACCGTTGAAAAGTCTCTCATGCATTGCATAAACCAAATTGAATCCGCGAGAATGTGAAAGTACCATACAGACATGTGAAAGTAGTCTTCTCTTGATCCTGCATAGCAATAAGAATTTGATTATAGCCGGAATACCCATCAAAGAAACAATAGAAATCACGACCGGCCAACCTATCAAGCATTTGATCAAGGAAAGGAAGTTGGAAATGACCCTTCCTTGTGACTTTGTTGAGCTTGCGATAGTCCATACACACTCTCCGCCCAGTCACCGTTCTTTTAGGAATTAACTTGTTCTTGTCATTGGTGACCACCGTCATGCCCCCTTTCTTTGGGACACATTGCACCGGAGAAGTCCACGAACTATCGAAAATGGGGTAGAGAACCCCAGCATCCAACCACTTTATGATCTCCTTTTTGACCACCTCTTGCATTGCTTCATTTAGCCTTCTTTGATTTTCAACGGAGGGTTTGGTATCCTCCTCCAAAATAATCTTGTGCATGCAAAAGGTGGGGCTTATACCCCGAATATCCGCCAATGCCCATCCGATAGCTTTCTCCCTTTATTGTAGCACCGCCAATGTTGAGTCTACCTTCACGTTAGTTAAACAAGATGAAAGAATAACCGATAAAGTAGAACAACGGCCAAGGAATTCATACCTGATATGTGTAGGCAATGGATTTAACTTCAAAGTGGTATGCTCCTCGATTGAGGGCTTTGTTGGAGGAGTCTTCCGATTTTCAAGATCCAAGAAAATTTTGCAGGGTTCATAAGTGTACGACCCCATTCCTTGAAATGCATTCATACATTCCACATAGCCATCCTTCTCATAATCATCAAGTTATGCAAAACAGCCTCCAAAGTATCATCAACATTCATTGTGGCACTAGTATCATCAATAATCACATAGGTGACCAAGTCCACAAATTAACAAACTTCATTGCTATTTGGTTGCCTCATAGATTTGCATACATGGAAAACCACCTTTTCATCACCCACCTAGAAAGCGAGCTCACCAGACTCCACATCAACAAGAGCCTTCCTTTTGTCAAGGAAAGCTCTCCCTATTCTAATAGGCACCTCATAGTCTACTTCACAATCAAGAATCACAAAGTCCGCGGGGAGGATGAATTTATCAACATGAACTAACACATCATCAATAATACCCAATGGTCTCTTCATAGTACGATCCTCCATTTGTAATCTCATAGAGGTGGGTCTTGGTTTCCCAATTCCCAAAGTCTTGAAAACCGAATAGGACATCAAATTGATACTTGACCCAAGATCACAAAGGGCTTTAGCAAAGTCGGCGCTTCCAATGGTACAAGGGATTGTGAAAGCGTCGGGATCTTCCAATTTAGGAGCCATTGAGTGCACAATTTCACTCACTTGATGTTTCATCTTTATAGTCTCACAATTCATCGACCTCTTCTTTGTCACCAAATCTTTCATGAACTTTGCATAACCGGGCATTTTCTCCAAAGCCGCAACAAATGGAACATTAATAGATAGGATCTTCATCATGTCAATGAACTTTTTGAATTTGTTCTTGCCATTTTACTTTGCAAGCCTTTTAGGATATGGATGAGGAGGGCTTGGCATTGGTGCCTTAGCCTTTGGCACTACCGATTCCGATATGTCTACAATGTGCTCCCTAGACGGGTTCACTTCCTATTGAGTCTCCACCACATTGTCATCAATATAAATTCTCACTTCTTCATTTGCTTTCACCACATTGTTTGGAATCTCATCTTCTTGTATCACTTTCTCATCATCCACAATTTTTCTTTGACTTGAGGTGGTTGCATTTCCCACCTTTTCCACTCCTTGCAGTCACGGCCATGTCATGTCCCATGTTGTTCCCACCAATTGGGTTCACCACCGTGTCACTAGGTAGTGCCCCCTTAGGATGAGTGTTTAAAGCTTGCATGATTTACCCCAATTGAACTTCCAAATTGCGAGTTGAAATGTTGTGAGAGGCTAGTTGAGCATATGAGTCGGCATTCTTCTTCATCATTTGCTTGAACATGTTCTCAATTCGCCCTATCTCATTGTTGGAAGAGCTAGGACCATGGAAAGGATAAGGAGGCGGGCTTCTTGATTGGTGATATATCGGGGACCTTTGAAAGCCCGACCCCCGATTCCCTTGGTTATTGTTCCACCCCCCTTGGTTGTTTCCCCCAATATCCTTGATTATTTCCACTCCAATTTCCTTGGTTGTTTTGACCATTCCAATTTCCTTGATTGTTTTGATTTTTCTAATTACCTTGGTTGTTACCACCATTCCAATTGCCTTGGTTGCTAGAATTCCAATTCCATTGATTTCCTTGAGATTGCCATTGTTGTTGATTCGGGCCTTGAGAGTTGTTTCTTTTCCCTTGAAAGTTGTTCACATATTGTACTTCCTCCTCTTGTTCATTGTAAGATTCATCTTGGTCTAACCCACTATCTTCTTGCACATATTGTTCCGCACGGTTTTGCACTTGTTGACCATTTTGCCTTCTATTGTTTACCATCATATTCACTCCCTCCATTGCATTGACTTGCTTAGGACCTTAAACTTGTTGAAGTTGAGCCTTTGCTAATTGATTCATTGTGGTTATCAACTCGACAATTTCTTGCCCATGATCATGCAATTCTTTATGTATGTGAATCATATTTGGATCACCTTGAGGAACATTTGCTCTAATTTTCCATGCCGATGAAGTATTCTCCATTTCATCTAAGATCTCACAAGCTTCGACATATGGTGTTGTCATGAAATTTCCACCGACAAGTTGGTTGACCACACATTCATTGATAGTATTGATCCCCCTATAGAAAGTTGTTGAATCATAGCCTCTGTCATGTTATTGTCTGGACACTCTTGCACCATAGTTTGGTACCTCTCCCATATCTCATGCAAAGGCTCATTGGGTTCTTGTTTGAATGCTAGAATCTCGTCTCTAAGAGTAGCCAAAAGCCTGGGAGAAAAGAACTTGGAAATAAATTTCTTTGCCAATTCATCCCATGTACGTATAGAATGGTTTGGAAATATTTCTAACAAAAAGGCTTTCCCCTATAGAGAGAAGGGAAATAGCCTCAACCTTAGAGCATCCTCGGATACGTTGGTCTGTATACTCCCCCAGCAAGTATCCACAAACCCCTTCAAGCATTTGTATGCATTTTGACTTGGATCCCCGGTGAAGAATCCCTGTTGCTCTAGCAATGTAAGCATAACATTAGTGATTTGGAAGTTGCCTGCCCTAATGCGGGGCGGGACTATGGAACTTGCATATCCTACATTTGGCAACACCCGGTGTGGAGCTGATCTTGGTGGAGGTGGGGTAGGAACGGGAACGTTGTCTTGAGATGGGCAGCCTCACCTATTTTCTTGAGGTTCAAGAAGAACCTCTTCAACTTGGTCATTCTGCACGTCATCCCCCAATGGCATGTTTCCGAGAGGATCATTGTTGTTGAGAGCGATTGTTTCACCTATAATTGTTTCACAATAATATTAGTAACACGGAAGGAAAGGAAGAAAAGTCACACACAAAACCAAATATATAGCTAAATTCGTTTTTAGCTCCCCGACAACAGCGCCAAAAGTTGATATCGCCCAAGTCACACCTCAAATTGGGGTTGTGAAGTGGTCGATTGCAATAATAATACCCAACTAGGAGTCGGGATCGAATCCACATGGAGCATAGATGTGATTAGTAGTATATATTCGGACTAAGCACGTGAATTGTCTAAGTTGCACATCCATAAACATTGTTTTGATTTTACTTCTAAAATTATACTAAGGATTGCAATTGTGAAATATGAAACTTCAAAATAATGTTTTTTTGTTGTTTTTCAAATATTTAAAAGGTCTAGGGTTATGACTTCTACCTAGGTGTTTGCCTAATGGGTTATAAGCTTTAGAGAGAGTTTCGTTGGTCGGGGTGTATTATAGAAATCAACACACAAAGCCAAATTTGTCTTTCTCAAGTCCAAATGGGTATTGTACAAAACAGTTGATAAATTGCTCAAGTCGGGTTTTACTATCTCTAGGTTTAACCCTTTAATTGAGACTATCAATCTCTTGAATTCATCCCAATTTCTTGTTAGCTAAGTTTTCCTAGACTAAGTCTCTCTTTCTCAAGTAGACACTAAGTCAAATAGGCTTGAACCAATGTTTGCAACTATTAGTTCTACAATTATAGCAAGAACTAGGCTAAATAATACACACCCAACCATAAAAAGCCCTAAATCAAACACCCATTAGGTTACCACACTAGGGTTGGGTAACAACCCTAGCTGCAGATTTAGCTACTCATAGTGGGTATTGAAGAAAATAAAGAAGAAAAGATGATAAAACTCATATTGAAAGATAAATAGATGAAAATCCAATGTAAAATCAACAATATAAACTAAAGTTGCCTAAAAGGGTAAAATAACAGCTACAGAACTTCTGGTATTTAAAACTTAACCTAATTTTGTCAAAAATGTCTATTTATACACAGCTGATTCGGACAAAATTTTCCTTTCAGAGGTTCTGCGGCTGCACAATTCTATGTCCGGTCCGCACTTTGTTTCAGCTCTTGACAGGAGTTGGTTCTACGGCTGCACAATTCTGCACTGCGGCTGCATCTCTTGAGTTCTGCGGACCGCACAATTCATGGTGCAGTCACACATTTGATTTCTGCGACCGTGCAATTATAGTGAAGTCCGCAGTTCATGATGGTCTTGAATTTCCAACTCTCTGAACCTTGACTTCTGCGACCGCACAATTATTATGCGGTCCGCACTTTACACTGCAGCACTGTCGATTCTTCTTCATGTTTTGCGGCCGCAGATAGAATTCTCCGGTTCGCACTTTGAGCCTGTGTGCTTGATTTTTGTCCTTGTTCTAAAGTACTCCTTTTTGAGTTGGATTTGATCGTAATGGCTCATTTTTCAATACTCCTGCAAGCAAGCATATTTCATCTATTTTCCGGAATACCTTTAAATATTTTTCAACTAAAATGAAAGTCAAAGGGCGTAAATAAGTAGTCAAAATCCCCACTTATCACTGGTCAACCTCTTTTTGAGGTTTTGGAGTATGGTTTTGTTGGTGAACTCCGCTTGACCATTCCCACTAGGGTGGTAGGGTGTTGATAGCATCCTTTTGATTTTATGGTCTTCGAGAAACTTGCTTACTTTGCAACCGATGAAACGACATATTATGGCATTCCGAACCGATATATTATATGGTCCCAAATGAAATCAATGACTTCCTTCTCCCTAACTATCTTATACGCCTGGGCTTCCACCCATTTAGAAAAATAGGCAGTCATAAATAATATAAATTGAGCCTTACCGGGTGCCTATGGATGGGGTTCGATGATGTCCATCCCCCATTTCATGAACGACCAGGGTGACAAGACCGAATGTAGCAACTCCCGGGGTTGATGAATCAACGGAGCATGCCTTTGAAATCCGTCGCATTTTCGTACGAACTTCTTCGCGTCCTTTTTCCATTTCAATCCAGTAGTAGCCGGCTCTGATTATTTTCTGAACTAATGATTCCGCGCCCGAATGATTTCCGCAAGTGCCTTCGTGGACCTCCCTCAGAACATACTCGGTATCTGCCGGTCCTAGACATATTGCGAGTGGACCATCAAATATTATTCTAAACAGGGTTCCGTCTTCAGACAAGCTAAACCGGGCTCCCTTCGTATGCAGAGCCCTCAATTCTTTTGGATCCGAGGGCAGTTTTCCCGTCTTCAGATTCTCTACATATTTGTTTCTCCACTCCCAAGTTAGGCTTGTTGAGTTTATCTCAGCGTGATTTTCTTCCACTACTGATCTCATGAGTTGTACGACCCCCCCCCCC
>ML405755.1:0-18025 GCA_005239525.1 Nicotiana knightiana | reverse complement strand
ATATATATATATATATATATATATATATATATATATATATATATATATATATATATATAGATGATTAAATAAGGGAAGGTTGATTGAGATATTTTGATGATGTCTATGCACAAGGTAGACGACCTACGCACAAACATGCCTATTACATAGGGTGGAGCTAGAGAAGTAGATACGAGTTTAATTTGAACAAATTCAGTAGGTTTTACTTAGACTATATATTTGTATTAGAAAATTTATTAAATATGTATAAATATTTAAATATGAACTCAGTAATTAAAATGAGCTATGGGTTAAAACTCTTGCTCTGCCAGTCCATAATGCTACACTATCGTGTGAAATGTGCTAAAAAGGATGAAGTAGACCTTAGATTTTACATCGAGAGAAGCTACACGGAGAACCTACAATTTCGCATAATCATGCAAACTTACTTAAGAGCTATGAAATTTATAATAGCAAATTTAAGTATCAATATTGATTATATGATGCCAACTTTAGTCTGGATTGAGGTTAAATTGTTGTTAAAATCGATTCCCAACCAAAACATTTAGAAAATGGAAAAAAATAAATAGTGAAGAGAGGCTACGATATTTTTAGGTCAATTAGAGAAGTCAAATGCTTGTAAAAATAGAAAAACTGTAAAAGCTAAAGTCATGTACATGTGTTATTAAGGGCAGGACCAGTTCTTGTCCATTGACCTTTGTAGACACCTCAATTTTAAGGTCTGTTTTTTAGTGAAATTGTCGTGTTTCATTAACCAACGGCAATTTTCATTAAAGGACCATCTATAGTCAGGTTTATTTGTTGTTTTGTAAATACAGAGCAACTCATAATTTTTTTTGGGGGTGGGGGCTTGTGACTGTTGATGGCATCGAATCAGTATCAAAACTTCATCAAAAAAATCCTCCTGCCAACCCATGTGCAGGGACGGATGTAGCCTTTTGGCTGCCGGTTCATCCGAACTAATAACTTTTCACACAATATATATATATATATATATAAAATTAAAATAGATATAACTATTTAATAAAATTTAATAATAGATATAACTTTGCACTGAACTAATAATTATTACACGATTTAAACTATAGGGTCAAATCTAATACTTGTTAAGATTTTAATAAATTTTTATACACACACAAACATATATGTATGAGTGTGTAAAATTCTATTAAAATTTCAACAAATATTAAATTTGAACATATAATTTTAATCGTGTAATTAATTCAGTACAAAAATAAAACCATTAAGTTTCAATCTTGAATCCGCCTATTTGCCCATTTGTCATTCATCGTATGCGTGCCTGAATGAAATGCAAAATGACCAGAGAGAAAGACTTATTAAAACCCCACGAAAAATGAATAAATAATAAATCATGATAAATACCATACCAAATTCTTAGGACAGGAGACCCTACATTATATTGGCCTCATCTAATGACAACCTAATATCCCAAGATTTAGTCCTGACAAGTCAAACCCCTCTCTGAAATCAACGTACGGTTTGTGGGGCACGTTGACCTTCCTTAAGTCACACATAATTGCCAAAAACTTAAGTCCCTATTATTAAGCACCATATAAGAAAATGTCAACATAGCCACTCTTTTTTCGGCAGCACGATGCATAAAATATTTTATATTTACATAAGGTTCGATGAAGGGTCGCACTCAATGCAAGAATAAATGATTGCTTCCACGGCTCAAATCTCTAATCTATATAGCACACATAAACTACTTTCGCGTTGCTCCAACGTTTCCCATCCATATCCACTCTTATTTCTTCTCACAAAACCCTATCAAGCATATTTTTCCTCACATCTATGTTGATATTTAACGAGAGGCAAGGCGATAGAGAGTGTGTTAAATTAAAGTGTATAATTATCTCATTTAAAAAAAATTAATTTTTTTAAAAGGATACATTTTTAATTACTTAATTATGTATATATTATATCGAGATCAAGAGAGATATGGCAATTCGTGTATGTAGGCATAACAAGCTCAACTACTTAGAAAAGAAGTGGTATTTGGACTAAGAAAAGATCTTTGGATCACAATCAAGTTCAAATAAAAAATCATTTGTGACATATTATAATAATTTAGATCTTCTACGGATTAAATTATCGAATTCTCAAGAGCTTTGCTCCCAACTATCTTAAAACGTAACATACAAATTTAGCATTCTTATATTAATGGCCAATACTTATTACTAGTTATATGATATGCCTAGGGTGGCTAACTAGAAATACAAAAATTAGAAAATTATCAAATAATCTTCAACTAGCTTGTTGACATCATATGGGGCTATTTGCATGAATGAAACTGAATATTTGCTGGATTGAGTTTGCTATATCATCCGCTGTGTACCTCGTTTCACCAGAAATCTGCAAAATAAATAAATTAAATACACTAATTACACGAGGCAAAAAAGAACCTTCCTCATCTTAAAGTTCATTTGAAATTCTTTACATTTATGTTGCTCAGACTCTTCAAAAATATTATTGAGTGCTTGTCGGATCCTCCAAAAGCAGTACTTTTGGACGATTCGACACGGGTGTGACAATATTTTGGACAGTTTGAGCAACATAACGTTAAACATTGTTAGTATAAAGGGCAGCCCGGTGCACTAAACTTCCGATATACGTGGGGCCCGGAGAAGAGCCGGACCACAAGAGTCTATTGTACGCAGCCTTGTCCTGCATTTTTGTAAGTGGCACTTTCCACGGCTGTTTTCACATATGTTGTTAGTATGTGAAATCAATTAGGTGCTACTATAAATACCTTGACATTGAATGAGTAGAGAACAGTTTGTTCAATAGTAGTAATATTTGTATGAAGAATATTAAGCTGCATATCTTCTAATGCAGCAATAGTCTTGATAAGTTGGCCAGGTCTTCTTCTTGATAGAATCTTGATCATTGCATCAAACCCTAAAAGTTTCACTTCAACATCAGCCAAACAAGACTTACTCTCAGCTGTTTCTTCTTGAATTCCAGCTTCAATATTATAATCATTTGGAACAGGAAAGGTTAATGGTTGCTGAGGAGTATTAGGGTTTTGAATTGTCGAATTATCTCCTAATGGTCTTGGGCCATTATCTCCATAGATTCTTCTCCTCTTTTGTGACTCAAGACATTGTAAGAGTTGTTCTAACTCTCTCACAAACTCAATTGCTCCACCAATAATTGATGCCTGATCACCCTACAATAATGTCAAAGACATCAGTAAGTAAATAGAAGTGTGTTTTTTCTAACGGTTTAAGCTTTCAGATAACATGGCCGTCATACACTTCAATATAGCATCAGGGCATGCATGTAGAGGTTCTTTGTTCGAGTCTTACATGCCACCAATAAGTCATTATCAAAAAGAACTTTCACGTCTTGGCCCAAGAATTAATTAGGCTTGCATGTGAGATTGAAGCCATCATTAAAGGGGGTGCACTAACTAAGCTCCTGCTATGCATGGGGTCCGGCGATGTGCCGGACTACAAGAGTTTATCGTACGCAGCCTTACCCTGCATTTCTGCAAGAGGTTGTTTTCACGGCTCGAACCCGTGACCTCCTGGTCACATCATTAAATAATTAAAAATATGCTCTCTCGAACAGTTTAAACTTTTAGATAAAGTGGTCACACACAGTTCATCAATACTCTATATAAAAAAAACTTATGGTACTATTTATTTTTCATAAACTTAATTTATAGTCAAGAATTTGATACCCTTTGAACATAGGAGCCTGGCATGAGAGACCTCAAGACACGAAGATGTTCATTCATTTGCTTTCTTCTATTCCTTTCAACAGCAATATGTGTCATTCTTTGGCTTTCAACTTCCTCAGTAGTCTTTACTCTTGGTCTCTTTCTCTTATTGCTTTTGCTACCTTCATTCCCTGGACTTCTTTCAATATTTTCACCATTAACATATGGTAATTGCATTGATGTATTAGTCTTTTCTTCTACAGCTTTAAATTTCTCTTCTTTCTGTTGTACCATTAGGGTTTCTTGATCATCATCTTGCAACGACTTTTCGTTCAAAACTGGAAATTTAAGGAAGTAAACAGGATCAATCCCCGCATCTTCCTCTGATACCTTGGCTTGATTCAATGCTAATTTGGGTCCAAAATCTGCAAATTGCATCACATCCGCGAAGCTCAACTTGTCAAGAGAAGTACCAGAGGGACAAAACCCTAGTGAATTCTCGTGGTGTTGTTGCTGTTGTTGTTGTGTAGAATGAGTAAGCAAATAATCAACCATTTGATTTGTATTATTTGCTACATGAGAAGTTTCACCAACCATTTGAAAAGTTGTAGGCAAAGATGGCTGCAACAATATTTCATGTTCAAAGTGAAACAACATGTTGTGAGGAGAGTCTAAAAATATAGTGATATGTCAAAGCAAAGAGATATTACAAACAATGGAAAATGATAAAAGGAAAACTGAGGAAGTACATCTCTCTCTATATATATATGTGTGTGTGTTTTGTGTACCTGGCTGTTTTCTCTTTTCTCCATTATATGTTTGTAGTTTCTTTGTTTTTACCCTAAAACTCTGACTGTTCACAAATTCATGCAAACTCAAAACTGTGGTGAATTTCACTCTTTGGGTCCACCTGCATGAAACAGACAAATTCAGCATCAAACTATCATGACAAAAATTTTAAGAAACAAAAACGAAAAAAAAAATGTTCAGGAAAATACAACTTCTTTTTAAATAATTATATTATTATGAAAATAAAATTATAAGAATCAAATGACAAAAATTGTGTACAAGAAGCACCAGGTTCCTCAGAATCCAGTATTTTCTTGACGCGGAGTATAGATTTTTACGTGTAAATCCACAAAAAATTAACAAATATTAAATTCGAACCCATAACTTTAAAAGTACAAGAAATTCAGTGTTAAATCCATCAAACTAAAATTTTGAACCCGTCCCTGATAAAAAAAGATAGAGATTTGAAGACTAACCTTTGGACAACAAGTAGTGGATAAAAGAAGAAGAAGAGGTAAACTTAAGTGGGATTTGCTTGAAATAAGAACAAAAACCAAAAGAACAGACCAAACCAGATAATATATGGTGTTGATGAGATTATCTAAAATGATGGACCAGTTTTTCCAGCTAGAGGTTGTCTTTGACTTTTGGATGATATTTGTTTATATATATATATATATATATATATAAATACATGCATATAAAGATATATAGATATATACATAAGAGGAGCCTGTGGATTAATTTCCACCTCACAAATTTACTCACTTTTCACCTCCACATATTAATGTGAATCACAGGTAGAACAACTTTACCACCTCTTTACATGAGATTTTAATAAATACTTAAGCGCTGATATGTGATTTTTATTGATTTTGAAGAGATTGAAAAATTTTCAAAGTTTGAATTGTTCTTTGGATTGCAAATTGGAGATATTGCTTTAAATAAAATTCATGCACGTGAGCACTTTAGCAGCCTAGAAATTGTCAATTGAAAAATTAATGTACGAAGGTGAATTGTCATCACTGAGACTTGCTTCATCGTGGGGCAAGTGAAACAAGACAAAATTTAATTCGGTGTTTACGCTAAACTAATTAATATAAAATATATGATTTTATTAGTTAATCATGATTAATTAAGTGATGTATATTTTTATTTTGATCTATAACTCTTAAGATTAAATTATTTGATATGGTGTAAGTATTAAGTCTTGAATGAGCATGATTCCAACTCAGTCGTTTTGAGTTCTAGACTAGTAAGTTCATTTGATGTTTCCACCTATTCATTTTGAGTTCTAGGACCCACTTTTTCTATTTGAGACTAAGTTCATGTGGTGTTTTATGACTTGGGATGATTGGCTCGGGTTGCTTGAGTAATATACAACTATAGCACTTACTCATAACATATACTCCCTCCGGTCTATAATAAGTAAATTTTTAACTCTTTTTTTGTAGTCTAAAATATCTGATATTTTCAGTTTTCAAGAATAAATTATATAATTATTTTTTTCTTACATTGTCCTCGGAGTAAATAGTATTGGAGTATGATTAAGAGCAGGGATGACCCTTCCATAAAGCAACTAAAACAACTGCTTTAGGTCTCATATTTATAGAGGCCCTATTTTTTATTACACTTAATAGGCTATGTATAAGTTTTAAAAAGGTTCTGTGAAGTGAAAAGGTTTGATTTCTTTCTTTAACAAGTATAGAGAAGAAGAATTTGCAACTGCTATGATTTCCGCCAAAAAAAATTGTACTTGAAATGAATATTGAACCCGAACTTCATAATAAACGTGTGATATATATAGGAAGTAACAATTTGATGAGAATTTTGATCATAAAATCTCAAAATCTTTCGAAGAGTCANAACGTATGATATATATAGGAAGTAACAATTTGATGAGAATTTTGATCATAAAATCTCAAAATCTTTCGAAGAGTCATTTGGAGTTGATTACTTTAGACATAGTAGACGAGGCTATTTTTTCACTTCAAAATAGATTTTAACAATTCGAAGCATATGAACATACTTTTGATTTTCTATTTAGCTGTAAAAATTAAGATCACTAGATGATGACAATTTGAAAAAAGATTGCTTTATTGTTGAATGTTCTTTAAAGCATACTAATCAATTCGATATTGATGGTTTAGATTTATTTTCAGAATTAAAAATATTTTTAAAAAATAGTACAATTAGAGCATAACATAATTGATACACTCTGTCAAATAAAAAAAATTGATTCTTTTTTCCAATGCCTATATTACTTATGAAATAATGTTAATAACTCTTGTTTCCGTCGTTTCAGCAGAAATAAATTTTCAAAATTAAAATTGATAAAATCTCACCTAAGATTAGCAATGCCCCAATAAAGGTTAAATGGATTAGCTATATTGTCAATTAAGAAAGATTTATTAGGAGTTATTGATTATAAGAAAATTATTAATAACTTTCTATCTAAGAAACGCTAGAAAATAGACTTCAAATAAATAAATAATTTTTTTTACAAAAAGTTAAGGCCCCTTGTAAAGTTTGGCTTTAGGTCACAAAACTCGTCGGGCCGTCCCTGATTAAGAGTGTTTATGTAAATAGATAGAAAAGATTAATACGGTCAATTTTATTATTAATTAATGTTAAAATGTGAATTTCTTAATATGTGTGAAAATAGCCAAAAAAATCATTTATTGTGGACCGAACCAGAGGGAGCACTATCTTGTCTTATTTCTCTTGCAAAAATGATTCCTTTCAATTTAAATTTCATTTTAAGTCCTTGTAAACAATCTTAACTTTCTCAAAAATGACATCTAAAACATAGAATTACACTCCCATAAAGTTATACTCCATGAGACTTGTACTTACTCTACGTTTATTCTAGATAAAAGAGATACTAGCACGTTTACTTTCATATTCATCCAAATATTAAACAAGAAATAATTTCAACTCTTTTTCCTAATAATTGTGCAAAGACAAACTAAAAAGGTTTAATTTGTAAACTACAAATCGAGTTGTCCAAACTGTGCAAATAACAGAGTCAATAAGGAAAATAAGTAAAATACATCTAAACAGTGTTAATCCTTTCCTTTTCCTTTTCTTGCCTTTCCAATGCAAGCCTTAAACGGAAAACTGATCCTTGGTTCAATGCCTTCTCGCCTCCTCCCATTGGATTAACACCTAATCATTCAGCAAAAGCTTTTCGATTACAATAGATCACGACGTGTATTCAAATGGCTGTGGTGGCTGAGGCTCCTTGTCGACAGCCATTGCTGAGGCTGAGCTCTATTGTCCAGCTGATCCACCGGTACTGGATGCAGTTAATGAGGGTGTATCAGTAAGAGCCAATACTTCGGGTTCATTGGGACGTAGATCTTTCAGAAGCACAAAACCAGAAGATGATGCTTTGATTGGCAAATATCTGCTTGTTTCTGCAAATTTTATCTACTTCTCCTGAGCAGGAATCACCCTAGCAGGATTTGTCAAAATCTCAAATAATGTCTCTGGTACTTTAAAATTCTCTGAAGGGGTATCCACCTGCCCAATCAGAAAGGTTACTTTTTCTGAGCAAATAATAACAGCTTCAACAGCAGTGTACAACACAAGAGAGACAAACTTTGAAGTGAATGGATAAACAGAAACTTATTTTAACCTGCATAGACGGAGAAGTAGAACTAGTGGCAGCAGAAGATGACTCCACACCAGATGCCCTCTCAGCACTAGCTTTCTCTGCCTCTTTCTTACTAGCCCTCGCTGAAGTTGACAAAACAGCGGTAGGAAGTTTGACTGCAGACGTTGTCGTGGCTACAGTTGTTGGCTTAGGATACTCAAATAGCGACCGCTTAGCTTGTGATAAAAATTCAAATTTTGGCATTTTTAGGTCATAATTAAGCCCAATGAAAGCTGTGGGTGAGAATGCCAAGCTAATGAAATATATAAGCGGATACCAATACCAAAACTGACTGAAAACAGCTAGTCCAACAACTGCAGTAATTATATCATGTTTTGTTTTCGAAAGTAACTTTATTGTCACATTCCTTCCACCAGCATCAAGAATTCCAGAGGCCAAGATTGCACCCATCTTACTCGTGGTATCTTCATGCTTATCAAGGACTCTAGTTGCCGCCTGAAAAGATAAAAGCAAAAAGCTAAAAAAGAAGGATGATGGGAAACAAAGAAGAATTGACGCGGAAATTTGGAGGTAAAATACCTAAAGGCACCAACACGGGAATCACAAGCTTCACTTATTTGGACCATCACCATGGCCATGGCAATGAGAGCGCCTTGACGTACAAAATCAACTGCATCTGATGTCAAAGGCTCCAACAATGAGATTGCCTCACTCAGACCAGTACCAGCACATGAAATGCCAACTGCCATAGCCGCACCATAGCGCACATGTGGATTGTAAGACTCAGATAACAATGAGACAATTTGAGGCATCTGCAAATACAATGCAAATAAACACAATTTGCATTTTTAGAAATGAAATTTTAGCTAATCCCTTTCTCTTCCTTTTTTAAATTTTTTTTAAGGGGATATGGATAGGATGTGGGGAGATGGGCACATGGAACCAAACATGACACATTTTTAGAAGACAGTGAAAACTAGTAATCCTGTTGCAAACTGAGAAAATATAGCATGACGAGGTCGATAAAAACTACATCATAACCAGCATCGGAAAAGCGCCAACCTGCTCTGGATTAGAATACATAACAAATCCAAGCGCTAAAACTGCAGTCCGCCTGACGTCATCACTCACATCTGATACAGCAAAATGCAGCAACTGACGGATAGCCTTATTATTTGCTGTTCCCCTGTATGCTAATGCCAGAGCATACATGCCACCATAATGCAATATAGGGTCTTGATCCCTGGTCATCTGCTCGATCAGTGTATCTGCTTCTTCTTCTCTTCCATAGACTGTGAGGGCTAATCCCAATGCCAAACCCCTGCATGCAACATCAGAAGGAAATGGTCAAACACATGTTATCATATATTAAGATCTGAAAACACTTCAATCATCCCCCCCCGTTTTGAATGACATATGCAGGTTATCCTACTCATGTAAATTAATATAGGTTATATATATATATATATATATAACAGCCAAAATAAATAAAGCAAACAAGCATATTATTTGACTCCTCATTCAGTTGAATTAAGATATATCAAATAATTTCACAATTTTGACCTTATTTTATCCAGTCTTCAAATGCCTCAGAGCTCTTTACCCATAATTACCATTGTTCCTTTTACACATACAATCAAATAAATCTCTGCAATTAATTTTTTTTTTTTTAAAAAAAATTTATACTGCTAATCGAAATACAGTCTATAATCGTCCAGCTTTTGTGTTCTTTGCATTATCAATGTAATCAATATAGTATTCTCTGAAGATACGCAAGCAAAAGACATTTCATACTGAGATAAAAATCAAAAGATACCCATCAGATGAAGACAGTTCAAGTATTCAGCAAGCATAAGTCAAGCATAAGCTGTCAATGTTACCTGATTATCTTCTCGTGGTGCGTCTCATGAGCATAAGCAAGCATCTCACCTGCCTTCTCACTTGCAGTTCCAACCATTAATAAACCCATACCAATACCAGCAGCTTCTCCAGCAATGGCACTGTCAGTATATAGCACATTCTTGATGTCGTCATAAATGTCTTCATCAGCAGTTCCTAAAGCTGCCAAGCCAAGCCCTAAGCAGGCACCATGCTGAATAACCTGCACCCCATAAAAAAGACATGCAATGTGAAAAATATTAGGAGGACCAATTACAGGACACCAGGCAAGCATGATCTAACTAATTACCTCCACGTTGGTACTCAGTAGACTGTCACGAAGAAATTGCTTGATGCCTTCCCCGTGATTTGCATGAATTAAACCAAGAGCATACAATGCACCACCTTCCGAAAATGGACTGCCACCTCCCCCAGCCCCACCCTTCGGCAAGTAAGGGGCCATAAGTGATCTCCCTTGCTGCAAGTGGCCACAGTGAATAACACCTAATCCAGCTGTTGCACTAAATTTGGTCCAATTTGTTGCCCGGCTTAGCCAGTCCTGATAATTTGACCAGAATTTTTCTGTTAGAACAAACTGCTGTGCGGCAGACGCAATATGCTAAAGAGAAAACTATTTGCCAGATACTCAAAATCTACTCACCAAGTTCTCCCTAAGGAATGTATCTACAGTTGTTCCGGCATGCATAAGTGCATTTGCATATATTGTTGCACTGTGACAAACACTGTTTCTCATCTCAACAGACTGCTTTATTGTCTTGAGAATAAGGAGATCTGGCCTGTAGGACAGATTAATGGAAAAGGAAAAACTAAGTGTTTTCATTCATGTGTCGAAAAAGTAAAACAGAAAGAAACTTTAAAAGGCATTAATATTACTTGTTATGGCTGTATAAGAATTGCAAGGTCAGCTTTATTGAAGTCTCTCCAGACAAAATCCCTTTGATTTTTTCCAGCCTCTCTGCATATATTGCTTCGTTTGGATCTGTGCTAGAAGCAATCGGCATAGAAGGCTGAGTTTCCTCGCTCACTGCAACATCCTCCGCAGCAGTAGCATCTCCAGTTTGTGCAGTATCAGACTCAGCAGGTATGAGTGCAGGTTCTGAAGGTTGTTGTAGTTGTGGACTGGACAGTTGGTCTCTTACATTCAAAAGAAAAGCTTGGTGCTCATTCTCTACTAGGTCAAAAGCTATTTGAAATGAAGCATCATTGTTATTTTTTGAGCATAAAAGCTTCTCTAAAATGCTTGCTACGCGCTCTGGTTTATCCAAAAACATAAGCCACTGACACATGCTCAAATAGTCTGGAGATGAATTTGGCTTCTCATATTCTTTAACAAGAAGATCAAGCACCTGTTGATAGAAGCAATTAAATCGCTAGTAGTCTATTTATCTGGTAAGCAATTAAATTGCTAGTAGTCTATCAATCTGGCATACAAATGTGAAAACAGTACTTGCTCAACTTTAGGTAATCATTTTACCTTTATCTACAACAAAACACATCCAAAGAAACGAAGATAACATGCAGATTTAGATCAGGGTGATCTTACTGAGAAGGGAATTGGAGAAGGTGATGCAAACAAGGAAAAAATTGGTGAGGCATAAATGACTACTTTGAAGTTTGAACAGAGAGCTAGTAGTACGTGAGTTACAGAATAAACTACTACAATATTACTTATTTGCCAGTGCCAACACAGTCAAGGGAACAGACAAGGGGGCAACATCTCTGCCTTTTTTGGTAAACTCAAGCAAGCAGATCAGGTTATAGAGCAACACTGGAAGGGGCAAAGAAGGGGAAAAAGCACAAGGCCTAGTGTGTTCAAGGATCAATATTGTGTACATATCATAATAATCGATACCTCACACCGATATTCTCTGCAACTAACGAAGTTATGGGCGATATTACTGCAATATGATAGAATTGCATCAACATTACCACTCTCTTTAATTGCTTTAGCAACCTTATCCAGCCTTCTGCATTCAATAGCCATGCCAATGGCTTGTTAGTATTTTTTCTCCTCTATACACCTAAGACACGAAGCAAGCCATTGTAAAACAGAAGGGAATAACCGAAATAACTGCTTTTATATTTTCAAATATACATCATATATTATCAGTCTCACTTACTAATAAAATAAATATACATGCATTATCTTTTATAATATGAACAAAGTTGACATACTTATCAAGCATCCTCACAACAATTGCCTCCAACCTCGGATCCACCTTTGCAGCTTCATCATTTGACTCGGCTGCCTTAGTCTTATGACTTGCATATTCATGGAGTGCTTTAGCTGAAAAGAGGACAAAAGCACATCAACAAACCCAGTGCTATTAATTAAATGAGAAACAAAAAAGCAGCTAAATGATCTAATATACAGCAGCTAAAACAAGTGAAAGCCTCCCACTTCGAGAGTTCTATCAACCCATATCAAGTGTTCAGGTATCCAGTTTACTACTTCCCCAGGAAGCACCTATCTCAAGTATTGAGTTTTAACACCATTAGACTGAATAATACAACTTTCGGCCTAGACAGTACAGAAACAACAGGCATGTTTAAGCTAGGAAGCAAGTCCTTACAAGAATAGTTGCAAATATATGAATCTTACGTAACTAAGCGCATAGACAGATAGAAATTCATATGAAGAGTGTGCAAAGATTTAAGTTATTTACCAAGAATGGTATGAACATACTCAGAGTCCTCAGTAACATCAAAAAGAGGGCCAGCTCCAAGGGCATAGGATAATGAGTCATTATGTCCACCCAAATGATAGAAAACCTGAAGACGAAAAGAACATGTGAGAGGATTAGAGAGAAAATTATTCATCTTTTCATACAAAATCAGTTCTTTCTATGATAATCTTTCTCCCTCTCTAGGTCTTCTTTTGCACAATAGTTATCTAGTGAAAGAATAGGCTAGACAATTTCGCTTTCTAATCTGCTCTGCAGAATAATTGACCTCCTTTCTTTTGGGGTTTGCTTTCTTTTGGATGTGGTAGGGGGAATTGATGCTAAACAAAAATTCTCAAAAAAAAAAAACCTTTGAAGCAACTAATGCTGCTAGTTTTCTTTGGTCATACTCTTCATCCTCGTACAAGCTTTCTCTGCAAAAAAAGAAAAAAAAAGAATCTTTTGGTATCATAAAAACATATGATGAATGTGCAATCAATCAACTACTTTCCTCCAATCTTGCCCCCAACGTTACAGTCTATGTCATTATTTTTACTTCAACTGCTAAGCGCCCCCCCCCCCCCAAAAAAAAAAAAAAAAAAAAAAAACAAACCCACCCACCAACACACAAAAAAAGGGCAGCCTAGTGCATTAAGCTCCCGCTATGCACGAGGTCGGGAAAGGGCCGGACCACAAGGGTTTATCTATGCCGTCTTACCCTACATTTCTGAAAGTTACTCCGAGGCTCACCTTCCCGCCCACCAACACAGTATTCTGAAAACTAAAAGATGAATAAAAAACATACCTTCTCTACAGTGAAAACTCAATTAGGGTTTAAACATTTAAATTGCACAAAACAAAAGAAAGTAATGCACAAAACAGACGTACACACACAGATACACAAAACCAAGGTAAAATTAGAGGCAATTGAAGTTCTATTATTACATTACAGGGACTGAAGCAGAAATCTCAGGCCAGAAGTAATCAACGAAAGCATTGAGATTAGAGAGCGCGTGAAGTTTCAACTGCGGGTGACTTTCATTCAGCATTGCGAGTAAACCGCCGGCAGAGCTCACCGTCATTGTGGCTGCCGTCGCCATTATCAGCTGTTGTAAGGTTATGGTTTGGATTAAGAGAAATAAAACTAGAATTTTTTTTTTGGAAGAGGAACTGAAGAAATGAGAAAGAGGTAGAGAAAGGGACGACTAATTCGCTGGAGAAGAGAAGAGAAGAGAAAGAGAGTTTATAGCTTAGATTTCTTGTTTAAGAGGGCAAAAGGTTATATAGTTTGGTTTTCTTTCTTTTCTTTTTCAAATTTCGTTTCCGAAAATAAATTTATTTTACTCTTTTTAGAAAATATATATACTATATATTCTTTAACAAGATTATTATATTAAAAGTCCTTTAGGATTCGCCTTATTATATTTCATCCTCAACCAATATCATCATAAGATAATATATATTAACATAATCAGAGGCGAACTTATACAATATCGAAAGGGATCATCAATATTCATAAAGTCAAAATTCCATGTATATATATATTCATTTTTAAAAAATAGTGATATATTAGTAGTGAACACTTTATATGGAAAGTAAATTTTAATTGAATGGAAAAGTGCATCCATGACAAGTCCGCCTCTAATTATTATATGATGGACAAAAATGGAAAGAACTTGTGCGTTATTCAACATTATCTTGCTCGTCGATCAATAACATGATTTCTTAGTACACAGGATCAACTAATGTACGTAGTATGGTCATCAATATGTTGCTCAGTTACAACTTTAATCTAGCATCTCAATATGGTGCCTAGTTTGTTTAGCATGCTGCTTGTTTATAAATTGTAGTGGTAAAGTCGTCTTTGTGTGACCTATACGTCATGAGTTCGAGCCGAGCCATTAATACTTGCATTACGGCATGTAAGTTGTCTACGTTACACCTGTGGGTGCAGCCTTTCCTCGAACCCTACGTGAATGTGGGATCGATGCTTTGTTCACCGAGCTGTCCTTTACCAGCTGAATAATTATATCTTAGCTCTTGACAATCTCTTCGCCAATATATAGTAATAGTAACAATACTAGAAAACTGGCCAGAATACCGGCCGAAATTGGTCGAAAATTAAGTAAATTGATCGCAAAAGTCAAAGAAAATATTACGGAAATAAGAAAATATTTCTGACAACGGAAATAGTGGTCCCATAGCAAAAAATAAAAATTCCGACCGATTTCGGTCGGAAATTGGTCAATATTTGATCAAGACCTGGTCATACTTGTATATAATCTACAAAAATAGTTTTTTATTAAAAAATTTCAAAATTTTCGACCGATTTCGGTCAGAATATTTGAAATTATGATTTCTCGCTCAAGGCAATTGGTTTTTAATATGATAAAAATTATATATATTTAATTTACCAACCGAAATAAGTTATAATTAAATATTTCTGATCGAGTTCGGCCGGAAAAACAATTTTAAAAATAATTAAAATATAAATTTAATAATACTATCGACCGAAGCCGGTCGATATTTGTCAACCTTTATATAAATAGCTTTTAAATAAATAATATTTAATACTTAATTGATATATATAAAGCCCTAAGCCCATACTTTACTTTCATGTCCAGAACTAGAACAGCTACCTTGGCCTCACACCGAACAACACTCGACTTGATCCTTCTTTCTTTTCTCCTTCCACTCTTGCCTTGCCGCTGTTGTTGGTGAGTGAATAGCTATTAGTGCCTTTCTTAGTGGATTTACTGCTTTACCGCTTGACTTGCCTATCAATTGTTAACCCTTTGCACGAGTCTCCGTGCTATTGAATCATAAGCAAAGAACAGAAATGAAAGGAGCTCTTAGAAAGGTAACTGAATGCGTATCCGGTGTGGCACTTGACTTTCAGGAAGATAAGTGGGATATCGCTAAATGGAGTATACCTCTAGAAATCGAAATTCCGATTGAATGGACAGATGTCTTCTTTAAGAAAGTAAGGCACTAGGCGTAGGAGAAAGGACAACATGCCCCTAATCGAATTGAAGGCCAGACTGCATATTACATTCAGGCACGGAATCCACTGTGATCGAATAACTCCATCCCTGGTTGCATATGGTTGACAGTTACGCTCTAACAATCAGTTACTTGTGACTCCGTTATCTCAAATAGAAGATCTTAAGTCCGTTGAGGTTGCTTGCTTCCTTACACTAAGACCACTATCAGGCTTAGAGCCAAGGGTCCACTGCTTGCACGGACATAGGGGCATACGAACATAGGGGTAGAGTAGAGGTTTTTACAACGCAGGACGAAATGGACTAGATGGACAGCTAGCACTGCCCCCTCACTTCCCACTTCCAAGAGAGGACTCGAAGACTTAGACGAAAACCCCTTTATATCGCTCCTGCAACAGAAAGACTTAATCAACAGCCGTATAATCAAGCAAAAAACAAAGAAAAATATTCGAAGGAGGAAGATGCTCTCCCTTACGGTCGAGTTACTTTGTTCCTTCCTCTCGCTTCACTCGAGCATCTTCAAACCTCACTCCGGCGAATGGGTACCTAGGCTTCTCTTGCCAATGTATACAAATAGACAGACCTGGCGAACTATCTTTCCAAAGCCCTTTCGTGCTGCAAGTATAATGATTAAGACGTACCCTACAACATCTAGTCTTTAGACAAGTTTTTATTTTATTGGAGACGACAGATGAGGTGCAAAAGGACAGATGGCATTTCCAAGAACCAGATATGGTGCGACTGAATCTCGGCACAGAGGAGGCGTCAAAGATAATCGAAATCGGGATTTTTCTATTTAGTTAACACATTTTCTCATTGAGTATTAAATTCTTAGTGTACCATAGGCGGTAATCTGGCTTTAATCGATTCCCTTCTTATAGTCCACTTCCAAGAGAGGACTCGAAGACTTAGACGGAAACCCCTTTATATCGCTCCTGCAACAGAAAGACTCAATCAACAGCCGTATAATCAAGCAAAAAACAAAGATAAATATTCGAGGGAGGAAGATGCTCTCCCTTACGGTCGAGTTACTTTGTTCCTTCCTCTCGCTTCGCTCGAGCATCTTCAAACCTCACTCCGGCGAATGGGTACCTAGGCTTCTCTTGCCAATGTATACAAATAGACAGACCTGGCGAACTATCTTTCCAAAGCCCCTTTCTTGCTGCAAGTATAATGATTAGACGAAGAAGAGGCCGTCAGACCAGAAAGAAAGCTACCCTTTGAAGCTAGATTGAGATTTAGGTAATGGGTCGTCAGACAGAGACTGGGCGCAGACGCACCCGAGGAGTTTGATTTCTACGCTTCTTCTTCCTTTCTTCAGGGCATTTCTTTCTCAATGGCATTAGGAAAGCCTACTTGAGTAGTGCGTTGGATCTACACTTGGACAGCTTCATCGAGATTTCATACGTAGATTGCCATGTTTATATCCGAACGAAAACACCTTACTGATGTTTTTGTTTCCAGACTGAAATCTTTAACTATAAGAAGGGAATCGATTAAAGCCAGATTACCGCCTATGGTACACTAAGAATTTAATACTCAATGAGAAAATGTGTTAACTAAATAGAAAAATCCCGATTTCGATCATCTTTGACGCCTCCTCTGTGCCGAGATTCAGTCGCACCATATCTGGTTCTTGGAAATGCCATCTGTCCTTTTGCACCTCATCTGTCATCTCCAATAAAATAAAAACTTGTCTAAAGACTAGATGTTGTAGGGTACGTCTTAAAAGTGCTCCTCCACTACGTCGTGCCTTACGTCAAGAGGTGGTCGTGGCTTCGCTCCTACGACCGAACCAAATCTGGGTAATCAAGTTTCATGCTCGAGCTCTAGGAGAACGGTGATCCCGTGGAAAAGGAAAATCGACAGGGAAGATATGAAGTCAACGGCAAAATTACTCTTCATTCGTTGTATGGTCCTCAACTGGATTCGGATCGGATTTATGTTGGCTTCGTTGGGAGGCTCGCGTAGTTTGTTACGTCAGCTCCAAAAGGATAAGTTGCGTTGGAATTGATAAAGTTTCGTGGAGTTCATAATTTTATAAAAGGAGTCAAAGTAGTGGTTGTGGCGCGTTGAGGCACTTCTTTGACGGTCCCCGTATGCCCGGCCTGCCGGCCCGCTCTGAAGAATTTATGATTTATGAGAGGGAGTGCAGAATAAGGATAGATTTCATTGTATCCATCGTAGCCCACCCCATCTACCTATTGTAGGAGGTCAATTGTTGCTCCATCTCTCGAGATTGCAATCCCTTTCGAGTCGGGAAGGAATGAGTAATGGGTCGGGGAATCGGGCATCGGCCCTCTTGGATCCGGTAGGAGAAGCAGTAGGTAAGTTAGTATCGATCTGGTGAAGAAAAGAGAATTTT
>ML405753.1:10332-23618 GCA_005239525.1 Nicotiana knightiana | reverse complement strand
TCGGAGACAAAACGTTATCTCATCTGCATTCGCATATTGCATAAGGCTACCTCTCTGCCTTCCGAGACTAAACGATGTCTCCATCTGCATTCGCATATTGAATAAGGCTACCTTTCTGCCTTCCGAGACTAAACGTTGTCTCCATCTACATTCGCATATTGCATAAGGCTACCTTTCTACCTTCCGAGACTAAACGATGTCTCCATATAAATCCGCATATTGCATAAAGCTACCTCTCTTCCTTCCGAGACTAAACATTGTCTCCATCTGCATTCGCATATTGCATAAGGCTACCTTTATTCCTTCTGAGACTAAACATTGTCTCTATCTGCATTCTCATATTGCATAAGGCTACCTCTCTGCCTTCTGAGACTAAACGTTGTCTCCATTTGCATTCGCATATTGCATAAGGATACATTTCTGCCTTCCGAGACTAAACGTTGTCTCCATCTGCATTCGCATATTGCATACGGATACCTTTATGCCTTCCGAGACTAAACTCTATCTCCATCAGTATTTGCATATTCCATAAGGCTACCTTTATGCCTTCCAAGACTAAACGCGGTCTCCATTTGCTTCTCCAAAAGCAACCAATGTCTCTATCATTATTTACTACATTTTTCCTTTGGTCTAAGCTCTTCCCCTTTAATTCACAAGGCTAAGCTCTGCCTTGTCAGCGTCATACTATTGCATCTTCATGGGCTGAAATATCGAAAACTGATACAAAGGCGTTATCATACGGAGGCACCCTCTTCATGGCCCGAGAACACCATGTCATGGCCTGACGATCTCTTTATCAGTTTGCATATCATTATTCAAAGGCATCATGGTTCAGAGGCACCGTCTTCATGGTCTGAGAACATCATTTCATGGCCTGCGAATCATGCATCAAGAAATTCATGGCCCAGGACATCATGGTCTAAAAATGTCATCCTTAGCCGTCCAAAAAAGACAGCATTCATAGTCCAACGGGAACTTGCGCCATGTTTAAATTACGCACGATATGTTTGTATTATTCATTTGCAGGTAACCCGGCAAGCAACAATCGTCATGGCTGGCCGATCCCGTCCCATTTCTCCTAACTAGCCCGTAAGCCGCTTGTTCACCCAACCTGGCACTTTACGTCCATCCTTAAAAACCTTCATCGGTATACCTCACCGATGGCTCCTGAACTACATACGGCCTGATTCCTATAAAACCAGGGATATGTAGGAAGCTCGGAAACCAGGGTGCAGCCCGAACCTTTCAAGCTATTTCCACTCGGTTAAATTGGCCATCATATCTTTACCCGTAAACTCTTCCATCCTTCCCGGGTAAAGTGGGGCAGCTGTTGGTACCCAATTTTTTCCCAAATTATTTTTAAATTTCCATATATACTTTCAAAATCATGTTCCATAATAATGAGTATTTTACCATAATTTTCTCATATTTTTATAAATTTATTCCTAGTTTATCCAGTATTTTTATCGCTAATAATTAATTAGAAATTGCATTACAAATGATTTCAAAAACATTTCTTCACTTAATATGTTATTTTCAATCCTATTGAGACCAAATTATTTCACAACTAGCCATATTGGCACTCTTTGGCTATAATTGCAAGCAATAGCCTAATCATATGTTTTATGCTAGTTTGGCCCAATAATTAGTCATTTTATATTTTAAATACTAATTAATCATGATAATTTAATTTTATGAAACATCAATTTAATTTTTATAATTATCAGCTATTTTTATAAATTATTTATCTATTTTTATGGGATATTTCACAAATAGCCATTTTTCATTTCAATTCTAACCTACTAAAACCAGCCCAAACCCCAATTAAAATGACCCAAGCCCAGACCATATCCTACCCGGCCCAACCCCTAACAAATATGAGTCGTTGATCAAAATGGATCAACGACCCAGATTCTTATTAGCATGCATTGATGTCATTATACTATATTTGTCTAGGTGCGAGCCGTCGAGGGTAGATTTCGGAGATTCGTGCGCATCCTTGATCCGAGGGGTGGTTTCGTCACGAGGTGAGTCTACTTTCCAACCTTGTAAGGGGGAAAATGTCCCCATAGGTTCCTTATTTACTATGTATATATGTTGTGGGGGGCCGCATACGTACCAAGTGACGAGAGTCCGTACGCCGCGACTATATTGCTATGTCGGGTAGCTATAGGACTCACGAGCATGCCACTATGTGCCTTATTTGTACCTTGTATGTGTTAAGAGTTGTAATTATCGTCGAGGTGATATGGGAACATGAAACATTATGATTTAGATTCTACTTGGCTATCTGTGGTATTGGCACAGTCCTGTTGAGTTCACTGTTTAGTTGATACACACATCTACTTATATATATACACACTTATTATTAAGTCAATACACGAGCCGCAGGTATGATGCGCGGTCGTGGGTCAGCTTATTATTATTATCGAGTCAGCACACGAGCCACAGGTATGATGCGTGGTCGTGGGTTAACTTATTATTATTATCGAGTAAGCAGACAAGTCGCATGTATGATGCGCGACCGTGGGTCAGCTTATTTAAATAACCGAGTCAGCACACAAGTCAAATGTATGATGCGCGGCCGTGTGTCAGCTTATTATTATTATCGACTCAGCACACGATCACAGGTATGATGCGCGATCATGGGTTAGCTTATTATATCAAGTTAGCACGCGATTCGCATGTTTGATTTGCGATCATCGGTTAGCTTATGACCTCAGTCCCTGTGATCACCCTTATGACTCTGGCCGGTCGTCTTGTCCTGGTATGTGTATGATCACTTGAGTTCTGAGTCACTTAAAAATTGGAGTGTCAGGTATTGGTTAAGAGAAGATTTTGGTACTTTGTTTTTCCTTTTTCAGTTATTATATGGATTTCATTATTTTCTATGTACTTGTTGCTCATTGTTTCTCATGCCTATTGCTTTAGCCATATTTCGTCATATATTATATTGCTGGACCTTAGTGAGTACCTAGTCGACCTCTCGTCACTATTTCTTCGAGTTTGGGAGAGATACTCACTGGGTACATATTTATTATGTACTTATTCTTCTTCTTCTGTACTTGACTGTACAGGTCAGGAGGCTGGTACATCTGATTATCAGGTCGGTGTTAGATTCTGACTAAAGCTGATTCGACTTCGCGGTGAGCTGCTCTTCCTGACGATCTCTGGCAGCACCCCGGAGTTCCCATTGTCATTTTCCTGTCTACTTCATTAAGACTTTGGGATTTTGTATATATGTGTTATCCTTGTGTATTCATATAGTTGCCCGTGATACTCGTGACACTAGTTCCTGGCAGACACGTAGCGTATATTTTGGGTTTTGGGCTGTATATTTATACTTATGCTTATCTTTTGGCTCATGTATCCGATGGTTTTATTTTTATGTCACAGGCTATCATCATGTTAATAATTGTTTAAAACTGGTAAACGTTGGGATAATTAATCAAATGGGAAGGGTAACACTTGGTGTAATTCATGTTGGCTTGCCTCACCCTGCTGTTAGGGGCCATCACGACCCGTGTGGGATTTTGGGACGTGACATGGACTCCTCTCCGCAGGAGCTGGACCGCAGAAGCGGAACCCTGTGCGCTGGTGCGGCCCCAGTGGCCCAGTCCTTTTTCGCATATTTTAGCTAATTCTATGTTCTAAGGTTGTGAAAACCTCCTTCTATCTCACCTCGATTTGAGTGCGCAACCCGGGCGTGTAGCCGGGAAGCCTTTATGTGAAAAACTGATAAAAATGATAATTTTTCTGTTAGAAATTTGAATTATGTTTACTTCAGTGGTAAATGGGTCCAGACCCGTGATTTTATGGTCTCGGAGGGTCCATAGGAAAATATGCGGCTAGCGCGTATGCCCGAAATCGAATTTCGAGGTCCCAAGTCCGAGAAATGAATTTTTAAAGAAAATTGTTTTCTGAAAAATATAAAAAATTTTGAAAATGAAATTTGAGGTGAAACCTGTGGTATCGGGCCCGGAACAAGTTCAATATGTTTTATATGTGTTATCTGTGAAATTTTGAAATAAATGGACTTCGTTGGCGTTATTTGGATCATAAATGGAAAATTTAGAAGTTTTAGAAGTTTAAAGGAATTTCATTGATTTTGAGGTTTAATTTGATGGTTATGATGTTATTTCGGCGTTTTGTTTACTTGAATAAGTCCGTAGGATGTTTTTGAGGTTGGGTGTATATTTGGTTTTGAGCCCCGAGGGCTCGGGAGAGTTTCGGGTAGGCGTTGGAGTGCAAATGGCTTAGGAAATTTTTGGTGTTAGTGTTGTTATCTGGTGTCTAATAATTTAGGCTATGTGAATGCACAGGTAAGGATTTGAACGCATAGCACAAGTTTGAGTTGGGCAGGATTAAGGTAGTGCGATCGCACCATGACGGTCTCGATCGCGGAGTGAGGGTCTGGGGCTGCTATGTGAATGCACCAGGGTGGTAACGCATAGAGTAAGAGGGGACCTGGGGGCTGGGTGTGTTTTACCCTGAGCGATCGCGGCCCTTAGCACGCGAACGCATAGGCCAAATCAGTTAAGTCTTCGTGGACGCGGCCAAGGGGTCACGAACGCATAGAGGAATATTGGCCCAGTGATTTTTAAAGCAAAAAACAGAATAGTTACGGGATTCTTCACCATTTTTCACAAACTCTTTCTTCTCCACACATCTTGGGAGATTTTTGAAGAACTTCTTCACCATATCTTCATGGGTAAGTAATCCTAACTTCATTTTCTTCCATTTTCATCAACAACTATTAGATTTTAGGCCTAAAATTGTGGAATTAAAGGGTAGAAATCGGGGTTTTGGGTAGAGTTAGGGCTTTTTGAATTTTTGGGAATTTGACCTCATTTTGGGGATGTATTTCAAGACAAATTATATATTCGGACTCATGGGTGATCGGATTTTGGTCCAAACCTCGTGTTTTGACCAAGCGGGCCCGGGGTCGATTTTTGGAATTTTAGGAAGAATGCTAGGAATTCTATAATTAAGCATTGGAATTGAATTGTTTAGCGTTTATTGATGTTATTGGGTCAATTATGTCTAGATACGATTGTTTTGGAGTCGGATTCAAAAAGAAAGTGGTGCTAGAGGCTTGATTTGGATTCTTGGAGTCGAGGTAAGTATCTTGCCTAACCTTGTGTGGGGAAACTACCCCTTAGGATTGAGTCTATTTTTGTTGATTGTAGTCCGTGTATACGAGGTGACGAGTGCGTACTCGGACTGATTTGCAATCAGATTGGCCTTTTAGGGCTCGTAGGTTCTTATATTACCTGTGTATAATTTGTAATAGTTAAATTTTAATCCTTGGTTGTTAATTCCATCCCTTCTTGTTTAAATTAGAATTATTTGTTTTTGGATTCCTTCATTGGCTATTTAACCTTACTTGACTTAACTGAATATTCTACTTCTCTCATCATCATGCTATATTTTCCTCATAGTTGCTTAATTGACTATAATTAGTGTCATATGGCCTTTTAGTTGACTAGGCGTAGTTGGATCATCTATTCATTCAAGTCAAGCATGCCCGTGAGTCTTACATTGTGATTTATACGACTATTCCTTTAAGTTCTACTTAGGTCTAATTGTTAGACATTTATGTTATTGGTATTTCCTCGATAGTGCCTACTACTGGGCCCTTGTTGAAGTTGAGTTTATTCTGTGAAGTTAACTTTTCATGTGAAATTGGTTATAGTTGTTTTCCCTTGCCGGGATTGTGTGTTTTCTCTTATTATTCCATTGTTGATGATATTGTTTTCCTTGTTGACTCCCTTGCCGGGATGTTGTGATTTAAGGTTCTTATTGTTGATTTCCGGATGTTGTGATTTATGGTTTTTATTGTTGACTTCCCTTGTTAAATTGTTGTTTATGTTATTTTAACACGGGGGCACATTTTGTGCCGAGTGTTTGTGAAGTTATGCACGAGAGGACATCCCGTGCCGAGTGTTTATTTATTTATTGCACAAGGGGACATTCCGTGCCGAGTGTTTGTGAGGTTATGCACGAGGCGACATTCCATGCTGAGTGCTTATTTATTTATTGCACGAGGGGATATTCCGTGCCAAATGTTTGTGAGGTTATGCACGAAGGGACATTCCATGCAGAGTGTTTATTTATTTATTGCACGAGGGTACATTCCGTGTCGAGTGTATGTGAGGTTATGCACGAGGGGACATTCCGTGCCGAGTGTTTATTTATTTATTGCACGAGGGTACATTCCGTGTCGAGTGTATGTGAGGTTATGCACGAGGGGACATTCCGTGCCGAGTGTTTATTTATTTATTGCTTAAGGGAACATTTTGTGCTGAGTGTTTATGCATTATTATTTTCCGTTGTTCTTGTTTTCTATTTACTGCACTTGTTTTGGTGAGGATGAGAGTAAAGCACGAAGGGTGATGTCGTGCACTTGTTTTGGTGAGGATGAGAGTAAAAGGACGAAGGGTGATGCCGTGCACTTGTCTTTGCATTTCATTCCATTGTTCTAAATTTGGATATTCCTACCGATCTCTTACTGCATTTATTGGCAAGATTTGATATTCCTCATGTACTGCATGGCAATTTCTGAGTTACGGACTGAGTTCCGGTGGATAAATCTTGAGGAGATTTTAATCAAGGGATTTTTATTGAAAAGTATTATTGAAAAAGTAATGGTTTTGAAATGATTATATTTGAATGACTTTTACATCGAGGGTATATTTGAAAAGTACTAGTCTTACCTGAAATGATATTTGGAAGCCATTTATTGGGAAAGCACCTTTGGGAAGTTTCGTATTTTGAAAGAAAATATGTTTTACGTAATTCTCTCTATTAAATATTCTTATATCTACTTTTGAAGAAAATATGTTTTCAAAGGAACCTTTCCATACTAAAATGATTTTATTTGCAAAAGTTTTTCATATGAACTGTTGTTTAAAGATTTCTACCGGTGATGGATTTTTAATGGCTAAGGCCCGATGTGAAAAAACCGACGTGGAGTTGAGTTATTGGTGTTCTCTATTGTGTTGTCTTTCCTTTCGATTCGGCTTGTTTTGGCTGTCTGTTGGTCTCAAACGCACACGCAAGTATACGTGGTCGTACAAGTAATATAATGATAAATCTAATGTCGAGCCCATAGAGACTTGCGTAGACTACTCATGTATTCACTATAATGTTATTTAATCAATCCAAAATTGAAATCCAATAATGAAACTATGCTATACTACGATTCTAAGAAATAACTAATTATCAAGTAATGAGTTCATTGTTGTGTATTCAATAGAGACAAATATTCCAGGGTTGTGATCAATTCACCACTTNCCCTGAATAGTTAAGATCGCGCTCTCTTCAATTGTTCTCTAATCTATATACAGCTTTCCCAAGCATAACATAGATAGTATATAGAACCTAACTGATGGCCAGATAATTAAGCAACTAAACACAGAATTGAAGAAACAACCATATATTGAGTGAAATATAATGAAGGTTAAACTAATGTTGAATAAAAATATTCATGGCTAAATCACAACCGTAGAACAATGGGTGTTTAGCCACTCATGCTTAAATCAAACAATTGCATAAGTGTTTCATAAATTGAAACTACTAGAAAAAGATGAAGAAAACTGATAATCCTTCGCTCCCTAGAAATTTTGTGTGTATTATTCCTCCAAAGTGGTGTCCAACCCTTAAAAAATAAGCTTAGACTTGCTTTTATACATGTTAGGTAGGGTTAAGGCCGAAATAACCGTGTCCCGGGCAAAATAGGAAAAACTCACATCACCGGCGCCCTGGCTAGCGCCGGGCGCCCACCAGGGCGCTGCCCCAGTACACATTCTGCCTCTAGCGCCATAGGTGGTGCCTAGCCCTGCCTGTGGCGCCCAAAATCGCCGATTTCCCGATTTTTTGCGTTTTGGCTCTAATTTCGCGCGTTTCGCCCCCCAATTGATCCCGAATCATTCCTAAACATAAAAAACTTCAAATGAATATTATCATCACATTTAACATCTAAAACTCACGAAACAAAAGTAAAATATGGGGCGATATACATTGAAATATATACATTTTAAGCTAAACATCAACACCAGAACAATGGATGTTTAGCCACTCATGCTTAAATCAAACAATTGCATAAGTGTTGCATAAATTGAAAATACTAGAAAAATATGAATAAAACTGATAATACTTTGCTCACTTGCAATTCCTGTGTATTATTCCTCCAAAGTGGTGTCCAACCCTTCAAAAATAAGCTGAGACTTTCTTTTATATGTGTTAGGTAGGGTTAGGGCCGAAATAACCGTGTCCCGGGCAAAATAGGAAAAAATCACGTCACCGGAGCCTTAGCTAGCACCGGGCACCCGCCAGGGCACTTCCCCAACAAACATTCTGCCTCCAGTGCCACAGGTGGTGCCCAGCCCTGCCTGTGGCGCCCAAAATTGTCGATTTCGCGATTTTTTGTGTGTTGGCTCTAATTTCGCGCGTTTCGCTCCTAATTGATCCCGAATCATCCCTAAACATAAGAACACTTCAAATTAATATAAATCATCATATTTAACATCTAAAATTCACGAAACAAAAGTAAAACATGAGGCGATATACATAGAAATATATACACTTTAAGCTAAACATCACTATCCATCATTCTGTATACTTTTGTACTATTTCGTGATTGATTTCTGCAATTTCCTTCCGCTTTATATTGTCATTGTTGAAAATTATTGCGTGAAGTCTTAGATAGATGTAACATTCCGTCATTTTTATATTTATGTTATTTATTTTGTAGACCAATGGTGTCTTGACTAGTCCTCGTCACTACTCCACCAAGCTTAGTCTTGATACTTACTGGGCACTGTTGTGGTGTGCTCATACTACACTTCTGCACATTTTTTTGTGCAGATACAGGTATGTATTATAGTAGTTGTGTGTATTATTTCCAAGGAGACTCAAGGTAACCTGCTGCGTTCGCAGCCGTCGGAGTCACCTTCTTCGTATTTATTATTCATACACTGTCTTATTTATTTCCAAACATTCGTACTTAGAAGTTGTAGAAGATTCGCAAACNATGCAGGTATGTATTATAGTAGTTGTGTGTATTATTTCCAAGGAGACTCAAGGTAACCTGCTGCGTTCGCAGGCGTCGGAGTCACCTTCTTCGTATTTATTATTCATACACTGTCTTATTTATTTCCAAACATTCGTACTCAGAAGTTGTAGAAGATTCGCAAAGCTTATGACTTGTACTACCGTTTTTGGGAAAGTTTGTACATTCTGTTGAGATTCTATATCAAGACTGTTAGTTTTCCTTTATTTATTGTTGTTATTCAGTAACTGCTAGGCTTACCTTGTCCATAAGACTAGGTGCCATCACGATACCCAACGGAAGGAAATCTTGTCGTGACAAGTTGGTATCAGAGCACTAGGTTCATAGGTGCTACGAGTCATAAGCGAGTTTAGTAGATTCTTGTGGATCGGTACGGAGACGTCTGTACTTATCTTCGAGAGGCTATAAAACTATTAGGACAATTTCCCTTCATATTTTTCTACCGTACGAGTTTATTGATCTTGAAGTTTGAAATTATCGTTCCATTCTATCATCGATGGTGAGGACACAAATGGCGGTTCCTGATGATGTTACCCCGAAGCAAGTGTCGCAAGGGTCAGATACTAGGGCCAATGAGGAGCACGTGCTGCAGTCAAGATGCCTACCAGATGAGCCGTTGAGGAGTCGCCAGTAGTTCTAGTTGGGGGATAGGTACTGGGGGTGCCGGTTGCTACCTGGACTTCAGGAGATCTGAGCGCAGATTTGAGTATAAGTAGTACATTGACTCAGGCAGGGTTGATTCTAGTGCACCAGTTGCTTCACAGATCAGGGGAGGAGTTCGGACTCCCACCGTCTATACTCCAAAGCAGCGAGATCACATTGGTCATGTACCCGTTGTCATGACAGCACGACATGTGGTTTTAGTTTAGCCCGTGGTTAGGATAGTAGCCTCAGAGGAAGAATACCTTGGACTTGAGAGGTACATAAATTATCGCCCTTCTATCTTTTAGTGGATTGGCGGCAGATGGTGCCCAGGATTTCTGGGAGGAGTGTCACTATCATCTTCGCGCTTCGGGTATTGTGGATACGAGCGGGTTTGTTTTTTTCATGTCTCATGTTCAGAGTAGCGGGTGGATCAGTGGTGGTGGCATATGAGTCGGGGTCACCTGACCGACCTAGCTTCAGTAGCATGGATTCAGTTTTTGGAGATGCTTTGAGGGAGGTTGCACCGCAGTTCCATAGGGATGTACGTCGCGCGGAGTTTGAGCAGTTGCGTCAGGGTGCTGTGTCACTATGGGAGCATGTCGTTAGATTTAGTGAGTGGGCCAGACATGCACTTCGCTTGGTTATTTCAGCAGGGAGATGAGTCCGTAGAGTAATTTGGGAGATTCAGGCATAATATTCGGTTTAGCGTGACTCGAGAGTTAGAGTAGGATGCCTCATTTTAGCAAATAGGGGGGATCGCTCGCCGGTTAGAGAGAATGTGGGACCGAGAGCGAGAGGACAAATGAGATCAGGGAGAGATTTCAGGGAGGCAATGAGGCCTCGTAGATCGGAGGAATCTACTGGTCCGTATTATGGAGGCAAGGTACGACACGATAAAAGTTTTGTGGGTCAACCAGTTCAGTTTGCATTGCCAGCTTCGCATGTGATTTCAGGTACTCATGGATCTCAGAGGATTCGTATTGTGTGTTTTGCCACAACCATGCCGCGGCGAAATTGTTTTCAGTATGGAGATGTTAGCCACAACGTGAGAGATTGTCCTAGGATTCAGGTAGGTGTGTGGTAGCAGGGTATTCAGGTGAGTAGAGGGTGCTTAAGAGGGGGAGACCCGACCAATTGTTGTGTTTCATATAGTAAAATAGAGGTCGTTGTGCCAGATATCATCACCCAGATATGTTTTGATGTATTGCAGAGGGGTACCGATTTTATTTCATTATAGCTCTGCTGGTCGAGACGAGTTCCCTTATTCGTTGTTTCATTTATGAGTAAGTTTCATGTTTTGCACTCCATTTTGTGTTTACTCTTATTGGGAGATTCTATGAGTAGTAGTCTATGTCTATCATTGTTTTATTCATTCTTGATAGTAGTGAAACTGGCAGTGAGTCCTTGTTGTTCTTCGTGGTAAGCTTTATGTGATTTTCGTAAATAATTTGCTTACGAGTTGTAATTGATACTCCATCGAGATGTGATTTCAGTTAGCGTTATGATTTTATCAGCTGAGATGAACTAGTGGATGTATTTCAATTGGTGTGATATATTTTTGGTTTGTGGTTCAGAGTTGAGGACGAGGTCCTTGTGATATTTGTGATTCGATATGTTTGGACCAGTCTGAGTACCGTAGTGGAAATATTATCAGGATTGTATCCTTGTGATTTCTTCCTTGTTATATTGATTTTGGTAAGTCGGTATTGATAGAGAGTTGTGCCTATGGGCTTGTTTGATACTTCCTTTGTATGTTTCCATTTTCATATTAAGTCATTTCGTTATGTGTTTTCTTTAGTTTAGTTTGCAGGATGGTGCCCAGTGTTGTCAGTTGTGTCTGCTGACTCGGGTGTTTAATAATGCAGACTTCGTGTTCATTGCATCATTCAGTGTTATAGGGTTTGGGAACACAGTTCTTTCAGATTTGGGGGATAATTGCCAATGTCGAGTTGATTCCGGGCAGCTATTGTGATCAAAAGTGTTATATGAGCCTATGTGTGATGTACTATGTTGTGTGGTCGTGCCTTGTGGGTGTAGTTATGAGTTGATGCAGCTAATTGATACTAATACCGGATATAGATTTAGAATCGTGTCTTTTGTAAATGAGTAGGGGTGAGAAGTAAAGGTAGGAGGCTTATCAGTGGTAATGTGAAGGCTATATTGCAGTTGTGATTGTTTTGTCAAGCTTTCATGGATTGGGGTGATGTGGGATCACCCACGAGTATTTGTTAGAAGTGTACAATCAGTGATTGGATGAGTTCAAGGTGAATCCTGGCACGTTCGAGGACGAACGTTTGTTTAAGTGGGGGAGGATGTGATGACCCAAAAGGTCATCCCGTACATTTCTAGCTAATTCTATTATGAGGTCGTGAAAACCTCATTCTATATTACCTTGATTTGCGTGCGCAGCCCGGGCGTGTAGCCGGGAAGCCTTTATGTGAAAAACTAATAAAGATGATAATTTTTGTGTTAGAAATTTGAATAATGTTGACTTCGGTCAACATTTTTTGTAAACAGACCCGGACCAGTGATTTGACGGTCCCGGAGAGTCCGTAGGAAAATATGGGACTTGGGTGTATGCCCAGAATCGAATTCCGAGGTCCCAAGTGTCACGCCCCGAAATCCCACCATCGTGCCGTGATGGCGTCTAACGTTGAACCCGCTAGACAAGCCAACGTACATAGATAAACTAGCATATTAACACCACATTAATAGGATAAACTAAACAGTTCACTGTTTAACTGCGGAAATAAATATGGTGTCAAGCTAAATAAGGACATCAAAATCCAACAACGCGTAAAGTTTCCCAAAACCTGGAGTCACAAACTCACGAACTGTCTATAAGAGTGCTAAATACAAGTCTGAAAGGAAATACATGTCTGCCTCTGAAGCTAGAGGAAAAATAAGACAAAATCGAAGACAAAAGGGATGGAAGAGACACCAAGGCCCACGAACGCCAGTGGGTATACCTTGAAGCCTCTATAATAAGCTGGAAGACACTCCCACTAATGGTGTCCTCCGGGTCCGTCTGCGTAATCTGCACAACATAAAGAAGTGCATGTGTAGCATTAGTACAACCGACCCCATATACTAAGTAAGTACCTAGCCTAACCTCAGCGAAGTAGTGACGAGGCTAGAACTAGACTACCAAATAAACCTGTGAAGTTCAAATAAATATATATACATATACGCAACAGATAGGAAATATAGGAAGAAAACGATGAATAAAGGAAGGGGAACATGCTGTGGGGAGATAACAGTTTCATATAAGAAATCTCAATAACGAAAAGAACCACAAAGCCAGCATATCAATAAGGTCAAGAAATCACAGACTTGCACGGCATCACCCTTCGTGCTTTTACTCGCGTCCTCACTATGCAATGTATAATGTAATAAGTGTAAATCATGGCACGGCATCACCCTTCGCGCTTTTACTCTTTTTCCTCACTATGCAATGTATAATGTAATCAATGTAAATCATGGCACGGCATCGCCCTTCGTGCTTTTACTCTCTTTCCTCACTATGAAATGTATAATGTAATCAATGTAAATCATGGCACGGCATCAC
>MDKJ01146654.1:0-22902 GCA_005239525.1 Nicotiana knightiana | reverse complement strand
CTCTACATTTTACTACGCTACAACAGTCTACATTTTACTATGCTAAAAAGGTCTACATTTTACAACGCTAAAAAATAATCTAAACTAAACATGAACAACAAATAAATTGATTACTAATAAAACACAAAACGACATGAAACACATATATATAAAAATAATTATTAAGTCCGGATAAATTTTAACATACTAGTTTCGCCAAAAAATAACACAAAACGAACCGGATAAATTTAACACAGTAGTTTCGCAAAAAATTAACAAAAAACGAAATAGAACACATACAAATAAAAAAATATGCATTATTATTAAAGTTTCAACATATAATAAAACGAAATACCTCGAATAAATTGAAATTTTGACTCCGAAAATGTGTATCAACAACAATACGATGCTCTACTCGAAAGTGGGACCAAAACTCTTCAATTTTTATGTGACGGGGGGGCCCAAATTTTTTTTTTTTTTTTTAAAAAATTGGGCAGAAATCGGGGGGGACCAAATGAAGAAGAGGAATATTAAAAAATGGGGGAAGAAGAGGATGAGTCGTTCTTGAAGACGATGGCACAGTTACCAACAAAAGGGGTATAACGCCGCATACTATGGCGTTATACTACATGTGTCAGGAGGTATAACGCCGCATACTATGGCGTTATACCTGGTCTGACATATTCAGAAGGTATAACGCCATAGTATATGGCGCTATACACTAACGGCACAGTTACCGTTAGTGTATAGCGCCATATACTATGGCGTTATACATACATCCGTTCTTAGTTTTTTTTGAACCTATTTTTGTTCTACTTGTGCAAAAATGACCTACTTGGGTTCCGCGCCCTGCTTGAGAGGGCACAATTCAAAATGCCAGCTGGCATTTTTGCCAACTTTCTGAGAATTTCCACAGCCACGTCGTGCCTTTGCGACGTGTTGGACGGCGTGGCAGTTCTTTTTTTAGCCCTGTGCAATTTTACTACGCCCCATTAAAGATATTTTGGTCCAAAATTAATTTTACACGGTCTAAATATATTTAAACACGTTTTTAAAAGGGGATTAGATCTATGAGAGTTTGGAAGAACTACCACAGCTTGAAGACACAAGAATTCATCTATTCTCTTATCAATAATTGGTGTAATACGAGAATTTGTATCGTAAAATTATCTTTGATATTTTTTATGTTCTTAAATTTATTTGTGATGACTTTCTCCATATTTATGGAGTAGTTCTTCCCTAGGGTTTTGACGGATATGGTGTTTTGAGTGTTGTTTGTAGATTTAACTCTAGTTTATTTGCATGAATTCGTTTATGGTGCTTTGAATTGTTTGCGAATTTATTCACCGGTTTATTTAATCGAAAGAGGAATATTTTGGTGATTATCTTTGCATTATTTTTTTAGCTTAATTTAGGGTTATTCTAAGTAATCGAAAGAGCTTTTGGAATTATTGAGTAAACCAAGTTAGGGGAATATTCGAGAGATATTTTCCTAAAGACTAGTTCGTTAACGTGTTCTTGCCTATCTTCACAGTGCTTCATATTAGTTTATTTTGAAGAGTTCAGATTTAATCGAGAGAGCAATCTTAACCTTACGTTTAAGCTTCATCGAGTGAATTCGTGAGAATCATTAGAACATTAGAAGTGAATTTTAACAGTGTTCGATCCCGAATAACTATCTTACACCTATCCTGTCATGACCCTTATTTCTCATATTGCTTACAACCCGTTTTAGTTCAACTCTCACTCTCTGTGATCAATTTCAGTTAGTTGTAATCTTAATTTAGTAGTTAGTAATTACCTCAAATCAAGGGTTGATCATCCTGAATAGAAAATAAGTCATAAATTACTCGAACATTGTTTAAATCCAATCCCTGTGGAGACGATAATTTACTATACTATCTTTGGCTAGCCAGCATTAATTTTGTGTTGAGTTTTGCGCTCATTACTTATGAGATTTATGAGAGTGATGAACGAACAGATGGATCATAATACAAAGGAGCTTCACACCCGAATGGATCAGATTCGAGGCACACCACCAATTTTGAAGGGTCCGGATTCAAAAAAGTACACTCAGTTGTCGTTTAAACCAAGCGCAACACCTGAGCTAATTCGAAGAGGTTCAAAATGCTGAACAATACAAAGTATGATGGGACATCAGATCCTCAGGAGCACATCACAACTTATACAATGGCTGTGAAAGGGAACGACTTGGATCAACATGAGATCGAGACATGTCTACTAAAAACGTTTGGAGAAACCCTCACGAAGGGGGACCTGACATGGTATTCACTCTTACCCGAACATTCAATTGACTCTTTTGAAATGCTTGCAGATTCGTTCATTAAGATCCATGGGGGCTAGAAAGGTCCAAGCCAGGAAGGCAGACATATTCAAGATCGCACAAGGTGAGTCCGAATTATTACGGGAATTCGTGATCATATTCCAGAAAGAGAGGATGCTCCTATCGGCCGTACCAGACAAGTGGGAAGCGGAGGCGTTCACAAAGGGTTTCAATACGAGAAGCTCCGACGCCTCCCAAAAGCTGAAGGAAAGCATGCTCAAATTCCAAGTGACTAAATGCACGATTGTTCATAACCTCTCTCAAAAATAAGGATAGAATATCAACTCAGGTTCGCGACATCAACCAAGGGACGAGACCGAGACAAGAATTGGGATAAGTTCAAAGGTGATTTCGATGTGGACCGACGATCTTCTAAAGGTCGCTTCTTTCCATATAGAGAACCGAAGGATGCGACAACAAAGGGTTCCAGTCCTCGGATAGGTTCGCTCCTGCTAGAAGAACTTACCGTGGTCAGAACAACAACTCATTGCAAGAATAAGAGGTACTGGATGCCCGAGATTCCACATATCCCAGGTTGTCAGATTACAATTTAAACATCAGCATAGTGGAGTTGGTATCGGCGATGAGGAATATCAAAGAAGCAGATTCCCGGAGCCAATCAGATCTGATCCCAGCCAAAGGGATCCTAACTTATGGTGTGAATATCATGGGACTCACGACCACAAAACTAGGGATTGTCAGCACCTCCGGGAATAGGTGGCGACGTTATTGAAGAACGGTCATCTTAGGGAGTTCTTGAGCGATCGGACCAAGAACAATTACGGTCATAACCGGAACAATGCGGAACCTTCGAAGATAGCCAAAAAACCTCCTTGGTTACTATCAACATGATTTTGGGAGAGAATGAAATTAATGGCGTAACCTTTTTGGCGGCCAAGAAATAAAGATATCAGTGACCCACAATAAGAGACTCCAGGAAGTCGCAAAGGACGACATCACCCTCACAGAGGAAGACGCTGACAGACTTCTTCTGCCATATAACGATGCTCAGGTAATTTCTCTCAATGTCTTACATTTCAAGATTAAGTGTGTTTTGGTTGACACAGGAAGCTCGGCCAATATCATTCAATGGATAGTGCTAGAACAACCAAAATTAACCGAAAGTATACTTGCGGCAACAAAAATCCTCGCCGGGTTAATCTTGGAAAGTGTGACAACCTGAGGAGAGATCCTGCTGCTCACGAATGCCTAAGGGGTAACCAAGACCACCTTGTTTGAAGTGGTAGATGACAATGTGGACTACAACATAATCCTCGGAAGGCCATGGTTACATGAGATGGCGGTTGTTCCCTCAACATATCATCAACTGTTGAAATTCCCGACCTCAAAAGGAATCAAGCAGATAAGAGGAAATCAACAGGCAACAAGAGAAATGAATGCAGTGTCGATTTCCGATAAAAAAAGGGAAGGAGCTCGAAAAATAGCAATTACCGTAACCGCCATCTTCTTCCCTGACCAATGAAGATGAATGAGAGGAGTCGTTGGAATCTCAGCAGGTGCCGAGATACTTTCAGGTACTAGAAGAGATTGATGCAACCAAGTCCACTATACAGGAACTTGAGCAAGAGGCTTTGTTCAAAGAATTCTTGGAAAGAAAGTTTCAGTTGGGTACATGACTCAATCCCGAAGTCAGATCAAGATTTATTAATTTTGTTAAATATAACGTTGATTGTTTTGCATAGTCACACTCGAATATCATAGATATCTCATTAGAGGTGCCGTGCACAAGCTAATATTGGACCCAAATTTTCCACCGGTGAGGAAAAAGAAATGCCCAATAGCCGAGGTCAGAAACAGGTCTGTTAGAAAAAAGGTAACTCGACTACTCGACATCGGTTCAATCCGGGAGGTAAAGTACCCCGAATGGTTAGCTAATGTAGTTGTGGTTCCAAATAAGAATAACAAGTTTAGAATGTGCGTAGATTACAAGGACTTAAATAAGGCGTGCCCTAGAGACTCGTTCCCCTTGACAAACATTGATCCAATGATTGATGCTACAGCTGGGCACGAGTTGATGAGTTTTCTTGATGCCTACTCCGGGTATAATTAAATGAAGATGAACCCGAAGTATCAGGAAAAAAAATTGTTCATAATAATCTTTGGCACATATTGTTATAATGTGATGCCACTCAGGCTTAAAAATTCCGGATCCACTTATTAGAGGATTGTGAACAAGATGTTCGAGAAAAAAATAGGAAATACAATAGAAGTATATATCGATGAAATATTAGTCAATTCTTTGAATGAAAGTGATCGTTTGAAACACCTCCAAGTAACCTTCAATATCTTGAGGAAGCATAACACGAGACTCAACCCAAAAAAAGCGCGTTCGGGGTTAGCTCCGGTAAGTTCTTGGGATTCTTGGTCTCATAGAGAGTGATCGAGGTAAATACTGATAAAATCAAAACCATCAAACACATCCCGGACCAACTAACGAGCGTAAAAGAATTATAGAGACTAACCAAAAGATTGGCTGCTTTTAGCAGGTTCATCTCCTGATCCTCAAAAGAATGTCATCACTGGACTCCGGAATGTCAACAGGCCTTGAAAGACTTGTAACGCTACCTATCAATCCCTACGTTACTATCAAAACTGAGAGAAGGCGAACAATTGTTGATATATCTAACAGTCTTAGAAGTAGAGGTAAGTGTTATTTTAGTCTTAGAGGATGAAGGTACGCAATTCCCTGTCTAGTATGTTAGTAAAATTTTTGTCAGGAGCGGAGACTCGCTATTCACACCTCGAAAAGTTGGCCTTAGCTCTCATAATCGCCTCTCAAAAGTTTAGGTCTTATTTTTAGTGCCACCCGATAGCCGTTGTGATAACCTTCCCCTTGTAGAATGTTCTTCATAAATCTAAGTTGTCAGTCCGGTTGGCTAAATGGGAGGTCGAGATTAGTGAATTTGACATTGAGTACAAACCCAGAACTACAATCAAGTCACCGGTTTTGACTGACTTCGTGGCCGATTTCAGCCTCGAGTTAATGCCCTTAGATGCTAAAGAAGCACTGTTGGTGTCGGAAACGACATCAAGAGTTTGGACCAATTTACGGATGGAGCTTCTAATGTAAAAGGGTCCGGGCTCATGGTGGTTCTAATCACGCCCTCGGGGGAAACCCTGAGGTAGGCCATTAAGACAGTTCCGTTAACTAACAATGAAGCGATGTATGAGGCTTTGGTTGTAGGACTCGAACTGGCCCGGAGAGTTGGCTCTAAGGCCATATAGATCAAATATAATTCCCAGTTGGTAGTAACCAAGTGTACGAGATTTTTGATACAAAGGAGGAACACGTGCAGAAATATGTGAATAAAGTTCAGGCATTTCTTGCACAATTCAGGGAGTGGCCGATCACACATATTCCGAGAGAAGAGAATGTGGAAGCAGATGCATTGGCTAATTTGGGGTCATCTACGGAGATGAAATGAACTGACTCCAGTATTGTCGTTCAATTTCAACATTCGGTATTGGATGTGGATGTCTTCTGTGAAGTGAATACAACCAGCCTAGTCTGGGACTGGAGGAATGAGTTCGTCAAATATCTTCGGCATGTCAAATTGCCCGAAGACCCGAAGGCATCCCGGGTATTATGCACCAAGGTATCTCGTTACTGTCTAGTGGATGGGTAATTATATAGGAGATCATACCAAGGCCCGTTGGACCGATGTTTAGGAGCCTCGGAGGAGGACTACATGATGAAAGAGGTCCATGAAGGAATTTGGGGGAACCATCCCGGTGCAGATTCATTGGTACTAAAGCTAGTTAGGGTAGGATACTACTAGCCCCAGATTGAACAAGACGCAAAGACATCCGTTTAGAAATGCGACAAATGCCAGCTCTATACACAGTTGGTGCACCAACCGGCAGAACTCTTGCATTCAGTATTGTCCCCATTGCCATTCATGAAATGCAGGATGGATATAGTTGGTCCGCCAGGTCCCGAAAAGGTAAGATTCCTTTTTATTCTAACTGATTTCTTCAGTAAATCCTTGACAAATGATCGATCACCGCGAAATCATTGACTTTCTATGGGAACACATAATATGCCGATTCAAAATACCGAAGGAGATTGCCTGCGATAGTGGACCACAATTCATAGGCTCCAAAGTCACAAAATTTCTCGAAGATTTAAAAATCAAGATTACATCCTCACCGTACCATCCGAGCACTAATGGACAGGCGGAGTCAACCAGTAAGATTATTATCCAGAACCTCAAAAAGAGGTTAGAAACTGCTAAAGCCAAATTGCCCAAAGAGTTACCAGGTGTGCTATGTGTCACGACCCTAGCCGATGGGCCGCGACGGAAACCCGGTGCCTTACTCAACCGAGTTCCAATGTAACGTATCTTTCTCATTACATCAACATGGGTAAATGGTCCAGAAGGGTCGTATGAGGTAACAAGAATAAAACATGTGGGAACACTCGACATAAAATGACTCAATCTGATATATTGACTTATACATATGACGTACGGGCCTATAAGGCCAAAATAATCACTCGTACACTGAACATAGGCCGACAAGGCCATACAATCTTTCATATACATGACATATGTTTACAAGCCTCTAAGAGTACATAAACATCATAAGGCCCGGACAGGGCCCCGATATGTACATGTCCAAATCATACTAAACAAATAAGCAACTCTAGAGCAAATGGAGTGCACCAACATCTTCCACTAAGCTGATAGCCTACTTGGAGGACTCTCAACCTGTATGTCGGGACTTGCGGGCATGAAACACAGTGTCCCCGGGCAAAAGGGACGTCAACACAAATAATGTACCGAGTATGTAAGGAATGAGCATCAGTAAATAAGAGTCATGATAGAAACTTGGAGTAAAGGACTCGACATGTAAATCTGAATAGCTATGTGAATCATTTAATATTTAAAATGCCATGCATATGCGTATAAATGTCATACCATGCATGAGTATATGCATTTATAACATCATCAAGCCTCTGAGGGCATCCCATCATATCATCTCGGCCACTGTGGGCAAATTTCATATACATATAATATACATATATACGCGTATATACACTGTCTGGTCATGGGTCAATATACATATATAAATGAATATAATGCATGAGAAGTACATCAATAAAATCTCTCGGAACGTCAAAAGACCATTATACCTCTGATTAATATTAACAAACTTTATCAACTTACGTATTTTCTGAGACCCATGAACATACAATAGAATAATAAGACATACGGGAATTCAAGAACATAGGCATCTCTAATACTTCTATGAATAGAGTCATTCATGGAAGTTGTGCATTTGCTCATTTTGTTCATGTTCTATAGATCATGCCAAAAAGAAAGATGAGATCTTAACATACCTGATTCAATTCTCTTGACAATCCCTTCAACACACGTTGATTGCGACAAAGCATGTAATGACAGATTGAAGTAGGGGAAAATTCGTATGATATTCTTTGAGAAATATTGCATCGTACTCCCTTAGAATCGCAAAATCCTGTTGCTATAACATTACATAGTATAACTTCTTCTGCTAAAAATTTGTTGCTTGGTAGATGTAAAACATCTCCATTTTTTGAGTTAAAGAGATTCCATCGTTACTTTAGCAACATACATCTCTTAATAAGTTAAGAAGACCCCTTATCTTTATGGGTTTGTGGGCCCCACTTTGCAAGGTGACTAAGCCACATAATATATATAAATATGCCACCTTTCACTCATATACAAAAGTTATAATTTTAGGTCTTTGATCCTTTTCACTTGCTGCCACGTTTGGGAAGACATACCAAACTTATCCAAGATCATTAATTAACTCACCAAAATCATTAATTATCCAAGATCCAATATTAGCTAATCCCCTACCAAAATCATTAATTAAATAATTACCCACACAATTAAGAATTATCACAAATTACTTAAAATACTACTCACTTTTAACATACCTTATACACCTCACTATCATGGTCATGTGGTACTTTGTATGACATTATTCCTTGAATACGGGGTATTATAGCTTGAACCTTATTTTATCCCCAAATTTCCAAACTTCGACAGAATTTATTTTCTTCGATTTTCTTACCCTCTCACCTTCACGAATTTATTCATCACTTGTTTGAAATATCATAATGCTTATAATCTCAAAATAATCTCATTCCCGAATTTACGTCGATTAAGTTACGACGAAACTTTAACATACTAAAATGCGGGAGGTAACATCTCATTTCCGAGCTTCCATCAATTTACTTACGGCGTACTTTTACGTATGAAAATATGGGGTGTAACATCGTTCCCCCCTTTGGAATATTCGTCCTCGAATGTTGACTGATACACTTATCATTTTCATAAATTATGTCTTCCAAATACTTTAGTACTCTCCTTTCCATCGAGGCAACTGTTCTGTGGATAATTCCAAAGGCCAGGGTATTCCCCTCTTTAGGCCTCTTTCCCACACCAGGACTTGTGGTCGGAATCCTTCCAATCTCATAACTGTTTCTACCTTCCATCATGTAGCCTATACGACTTTGACCTTGTAAATGCGCTTATGCAACTCTTCTCTCCTTTTTCGTCTAGCTTTTAGCCAATCTCTAGGCCTTGCTTTATAAACATATACAGAGCTTGAAAAGTTGTCCCTCTGGCATCTATAGGTATACTGAAGTTCTTCGCTCGGTACTTTGTTGAATTTACGAATATTGCTATATCTTACTTCATAGACCCGGTTATCCATCTGTTGTTAATTTACCTCAATGTTGATCTACAATCTACCACTGATAACTTGAAATTTCTTATGTAATACATTGCCATTAGGGCTTACGTGCATCGAGGAACATTTGAAGTGATTTTCCTGATCCATTTAGGGGCAATACTGTACTTCAATAGCCGTATTTCATGGCATCCTTACGTGGTTCATCTTATGGGGGTATTTTAATCCTATACAACTCATGAAATCCCTTTTTTTCCTCTTCAAATTGTTACTCAATCGAAGGCCCAAACGTCATCCCTTTATCCATCACAATTACACCCTCATTGTACTATCATGGCAGCATTCCATCTCTTCTAAATGCCATTAATCTTAGGTTCCTTTGAGTTCATTCAGGCTATACTAAGTTTTGTATAACTTAGAGAAACCATCAGCTCTTCTTGTTTTCATGGGCTTAATCCTGAGGACTTATCCATTCTCGTCGCCTTCTCACTCGCCTTTTTCTTATACTTACTCCCATATTCATAAAACCTTGTCGCTCTACCATACGTTAGCTTGCAACCTACACATATCCATTTATACTACTTGCAACCTTGCTTGCACCAAATATTTCCCTGTGTTATTCTGGAACATCATCACATCGTCTCTAACTCTTCTTTTACTCCCTTAACTAGACCTCTCGATACCTAGAAACCATAGGCTGGAAAATATGCTACTGAAGTTCTGCTATTATTCATGGATACTGAATCCCCGCGCTTCTAGCCTTTTATTCGAAGTATGGACTACTCAGAACCTTCTGCATTTGAGTATTTCGTACGTTGTTCACCTTTACCTTGCTACCTTAAAATCTTGCATCGTGTATTCTATTTCTTTCATGACCTCCCTTCCACATATGTATAATTCACGTCCATAACTTGAAGCTTTATTATAATACTTACACCTCTGGTGCATACACAACCCGGTGGGAGCTTCGTACTGACTTCTTAAGAGGCTGGTACTTTTCTAACTGGCTTTATCATAGGGCCATTATAGAATATGGTTGTTGTACTATCTCTCTTGTACCTCTAATATTAAGACTGATTCTGCAATGTTCTCAATCACGATTTCTATAATTTTCTTGGTCTAATAATCAGACTCCTTATTTACTTGGTTGATGTAACTCTTTAGTTTCCTCTTCCTTCTGATCAACCTTTATGTACGCTTAAGCTATCTTCCGATGTGCGGCTCCTGGTATTAGTTATTACTTTAGCCTTTCATGGGCATTATGGAATATCCATGTTACAATCTTCTAACAACTCAATCCTTTATCTATGCCCTGGGTTCAATTCTTTCTTTTAACTTATACCGGAGTCTTCTACGTCTGTATGATTGTTAACATATATGCTGCATGTATAAAACTCCAAATTCTTAAGTGCATTCGTAACGTAACTAACTCTGGATCATTGATCGAATAATTCCTTTCGTTCCTTCTCATCTTTCTTTAAATGTAAGCAATTACTTTCCCCCGCCGTTCTGCCACTTATTGCATGAATACTTGGCTTATCTTTGTTCCCACGCATGCCAGAATTTTCGTGCAACTCATATGATTTCGAATATTACTTTTGACTTTACTTCCCGTTCATTAGCCACGGTAGGTGCCACTTTCTTATAGAGTGCATATAATGTTGTTGTGAGACTGTTGTTATATGACCATTTCCTCTTTAGGTCACTTTTCTTAGGTTGAAGCCTTCTTCCTTATTTCTCAGCTAGTATTTTGTTGTAGTACTTAAAGAGACCTTCTGGCTCTTGTAAAGTTAAAAGTTTGTTATATCGTTTAATCAATAGAATTTTTTATGTTCATACTCACCTATAAGTATTCTTAGTTATTTACCTCCACGCTCATATGCTCGTATGATTGCTTCTGAACTGAAGTTTTGACTGTCTTCCCAGTGAGGCTTTCTTTTATTTCCATTACACTCATACAGTACCTTTAACTACCCCAACTCCTATCTAAATATTTCTCAAGTATTACAATGACATTACTGCGAAGCTGAATTCACTATATTGAGTTTTACTATGTTTATCTTGCACGATCTGCTGATTCGTCTGTAACCTCCTGTCTAGCAGTAACTTGGCTCTTCCTAAATCAACTACCAACTACTCGTTGGCCCATTCTCATATCAATATTCCGCGTAATCTTTCTTGGGCTATTTACTTTTTCTTAACTTATCTCTCGCACTGGCTCTTTATTTATCAATAACACCCCGGGCACGAACCCTTACTTTCTCTCCTTGACGTCGTGTTTGCATAATGTTTTGGACTTGTAGCATATCTGTAGGATTTGAATAAGTGCAATCGCATCCCTTTCTCATTTTTATCGCATTCTTCTTTTACCATTCCATAATTACTAGAACCATTTAATTCTGCCTTAATACCACATCACTCCATATTTTCCCCCCTTTAGGGGAGTACTAAGAGTTGGAGCTACGACGACCTACCTATAGATTTTTTACCTCTTCATCTTTGGAATCCTTTCACATCATCGATAACCCTTACTCACCTTGCGGTAATCCTTTTGTACCAAGGATAACAAAATTCCTTACTCGCGATTGTGTCACTTAGATTAACTGGCACATACTATCCACTTTTGTCACGACCCAAACCGATGGGCTGCGACGGGCACCCGGTGCCTTAAGCTTAACTTTGCTCACATTTCTTGCTTTAGGGAAGCGTCTTCCTGAATGACCATTCTCTAAATTTCTCATGAATCTTCTTCTGTTGTCCATTCTATTATCGCCAGAACGCAATCTGAAATTCTCATGATGCTGACTGTTATCAAGTCATTCAGTCCCTAATTCATGTTTAGTTTATCTTGTTCACCAGCCCATACTGATTTCTATTACTCTAGGGTTTAACTCTCTCTTATGGTAGTCGTGTTGGAGTCATGAACTTATTTCTCGAAATGAGGATATGACTTTATGGACTATACTCTTTTGTTGTCTCGAAGCCTATCACCTCTCGTCTTTTCCTTCACTTGACTATAAACTCTGTAATACTGTCATCTTTTTGATCTACCATTGTCATCCATGTATCACTTTTTATCATAATTCTTCATTAACTTTCTTCTTATTTTCCTGCTAACATTTACGCCTATCGCTTTATTCGGAAAATTTGAACAAGACATTCTTTTACTTCTAGCTCCCCTTGCTCTATCCACTGGCTCTTCGGGTTGCCTAACATTCTCTCTCTACTAGGGACGGGAGCCATACTAAGGTAATATTTATCCTTTCCAGGATTCCAGTACCTGTCTTTGTAAAATTTGTTTTTTGAACACTCTAATATTCATATCTAGCTGTATTATTCTAGAATGCACCATCTGGGTGTCTCATAGGGAGAATTATTACTGCATTTGTAATATCCTTCGAAAATGTCAGATAATGCTAACAATCCATCCAACATTTTGGGTTACTTTAACCCCAGCTGGATCCTGATATCCCGTCCTTCTCTTAAACCGTATTTGTTAGCTCCCATAGGGTATAGCTAAGATGGGTGTGGCCGATTGTATATACCTCTGTTACTGTTGAAGGTAACTCATAATGCTTATATCTCTCTTGCTGAATGATAAATAATGATAATCTTCACTAACTGGGCGCCTCGTACCCTTCTTCATTTTGCTTCTTTTACTTGTTGAACTTTGTATCTATCTTCTGAATCTCTCATTGCCTTTCACCATAGGGGTGGACAGATATTCTTGCCTTAAGGCTCCTTATCAAGAGGCTTACACGTCTTAGTACACACATGATCTACTGAAGGCCATACATTTACTCATCATAAACATCATGAGAAATTGAGTTCCTCTAACTCAACTCTTTGACAACTATATCTCTTACTAACCGTCTTTCTAGATGTCGGTATCGTTGTATTACGAATATAATAGAATTTAGGAATCTGAATTTTTACAAGTGAACTATACCACACGATCTAGAGTAAGAAGAAAGAGTGACAATCCTAAATGCCCTATAGCCTCCTGCTTATAAGTGTGGTGCACAACCGACCCATAAATAAGATTTTACTAGACACGGCTTGTAGACATCCCTAGGACAGAACAACTCTAATACCACTTTTGTCACGACCCAAACTGATGGGCCGCGACGGGCACCCGGTGCCTTACTCAATTGAGTACCAACGTAACGTATCTTTCTCATTACATCAACATGGGTAAATGGGCCAGAAGGGCCGTATGAGGTAACAAGAATAAAACACGAGGGAACACTCGACATAAAATGACCCAACCTGATATATTGACTTATACATATGATGTACGGGCCTAAAAAGCCAAAATAATCACTCGTACACTGAATATAGACCGACAAGGCCATACAATCTTTCATATACATGGCATATGCCTACAAGCCTCTAAGATTATATAAACGTCATAAGGCCAGGACAAGGCCCCCACATACCAATCAATACATGTCTAAATCATACTAACCAAATAAGAAACTTCGGAGAAAATGGAGCGCACCAACATCTTCCGTTGAGTTGATAGCCTACTTGAAGAAATCTCAACCTGTCTATGGGGACCTGCGGGCATGAAACACAGAATCTCTAGGAAAAAGGAACATCAATACAAATAATGTACCCAGTATGTAAGGAATGAGCATCAGTAAATAAGAGTCATGATAGATATATAAATGTGCTACCTTTCACTCATATACAAGAGTCATAATTTTAGGTCTTTGATCCTTGTCACTTGCTGCCACATTTGGGAAGGCATACCAAACTTATCCAAGATCATTAATTAACCCACCAAAATCATTAATTATCCAAGATCCAATATTAGCTAATCCCCCACCAAAATCATTAATTAACCAATTACCCACATAATTAAGAATTATCTCAAATTACTTAAAATACTACTCACTTTTAACATACCTTGTATACCTCACTATCATGGTCATGTGGTACCTTGTATGATATTAGTCCTTGAATACGGGGTATTATAGCTTGGACCGTATTTTATCCCCAAATTGCCAAACTTCGACGAAATTTATTTTCTTCGATTGCTTACCCTCTCACATTCACGAATTTATTCATCACTTGTTTGAAATAGCATAATGCTTATAATCTCATCCCGAACTTACGTCGATTAAGTTACAACAAAATTTTAACATATTAAAATGGGGATGTAACATCTCATTTCCGAGCTTCCATTAATTTACTTATGGCGTACTTTCATGTACGAAAACATGGGGTGTAACACTATGGGCATATCAGACGACGAAAAAATTGAGTACAAGAGAGAATCCTTTCTATTTTGTGTATGGTGCGGAAGCTCTAATCCCAGTGGAGGTAGGGGAACCAACCTTGTGGTTTTCCTGAGCAAGTGAAGAGGAAAATAATGAAGCACTGCTGGTGAAGCTGGATCTCCTTGATAAATGCCGGGACTTTGTATATGTGAGGATGGTGGCTCAAAAGCAAAGTATGGAGAGATACTATAATCGGAGATCCAATCTCCGTTACTTCAAAGTAGGATACTTGGTTTTGAGGAAGGTGAAATAGAGCACTCGAGAAATCAACACTGGGAAGTTGGGTCCGACATGGGAAGGACCCTACCAAATTTCAGTTGTCGCCGGTAAAGGATTGTACGAGCTGGAAAATCAATACGGAGTCAAATTTCCCAACAATTGGAATGTGACTCACTTCAAAAGGTATTACTGCTGATGATCCTACCAATACTGAAAGTATGTGCTTTACCCTTTTTCCCTTCGATCAGTTTTTGTCCCAATCGAGTCTATTCTTGCAAGGTTTTTAACGGGGCACCAACGAAAAGCATACTACGATAGGGGAGTCATAGGCAAGGTTAATACCTTCAAATTAGAAGGCATTGAAATGGTAAACCACTATGGGATGTTAAATAATCTTTAGCTCGATGCAAGTTCCTAGTGGGAAGCAAAGCTTGCCATTGAACCAATGGCTATTCTACCTTTCACAAATGTTTCACCCAACGAAGCAAGACTTCCAGTGTTCCTATTCGCATACTTCACATTCGAACACTAAGAGGGGTGGATAGTATAATATACGACAACAAAGTTGCCACGAAAATCGAGGACTGCGAGAACCGAGAACAATAATGTGTCATCCGGACCAGGGACTGCATGACCAACCCTGTAGAAATAAATTGTACAAGTTAGCCACAAGTGTTGGCAGTTTCCTTTTATTTAGCAAACAAATGGTTATGTACTTTTAAAGGTAGAAGGAATAAAATAAAGTCCTTTTAATTTTATCTTGTTTCTTGTCCAAACGATGAATTGATTTTATCATTTGAAAGTTAACAAAAAAATCGAATGCTTTGTGCCAGAATGAATATGAGACATCCCCTTCATGAGCACCGTAAACATAAGAGGTCTTCCCTCTCTTATGAAACCTTCATAGTAAAAGGTTGATTCCGCAAGAGTTTATGCCTAGAACAAGAAGCTATCAGACGAAAATACACACGAAGCCTTATCTAATTCGACGCAAAAAGAATAAATTTTGTGCAATACTTAAAGAATAATCCTCATTATTTATCAAAATACCAAACGCCATAATTACAAAATTACAAAAGAAAACAACAAAAGAAAAAAAAGAATTAATCTAAACATTATCGCCACTGAGAGAAGGACATGCGTTCCGCCATGTGGCAAAGAGCAAATTAACTGCCGGTTCGGAGCCTGGACCTTCATCATCATCCTCTTCCATTTAACCATAGAATCCCGAGTACTTTGGATTGGTTTTTAAAGAGCCAGTTGCAGCAGGCTGGGTAGGAAGACGTTCTCGGGCAGTTAGCTCTAGCTCTCGAGCCTTGGTGACAATGCCCGCTTTGGCCTCTTCCAAGGTTTTTCTCATCATATGGTACATAGAATATGTCTTTTCAAATATGAGGAAATCCTAATTGCTACTGAAGGTTTGCCTTAAGTTTTTCACCCTTAGCCTGAGGGTCATCCCCTCGGATCTCAAAACCCCAAGGCCAGTATCGAGATCACGATTTGTAGATAGATGAACCGGTTTTGCTCCATTATCATCTTAAATCTATCCTCCATCCTGGCTATTTTCTCCTTAGCATTATTTGCCTCCTCAGTTTTGGAGCTCAAAGATTCCTTCAAATTATTCACTTGCTCTTCGGAGGCAAATTTGCGCTCGGCAACAACAAGCACATTATCTTGAAGCTCAACCCACTTAGCCTTAGAGTCTTGAAGCTGTGCATTTAATTGAGTGGCTTCTTGGCTATGAGACATATCTTCTTTCTCACTTTGCTTCAATCGGACCTCAAGCTCTCCCGCCTCAGTAGCCTTTGCCTCCAACACCGGGAGGCATGCAACAAGTTGGTCCCCTTCGGCCAATAATTGATATCGCTCAGAGGCGAGTCCTTGCTTATCTAGTATTAGTTGTGCAGCCCCTCGGAAGAAAGGAAGTTGGCCTGTAAAATATATATCAAGGTTAGAAATCCCGATTATAGTAGAAAGATAGAAAACAAATGATAAGAAAGCAAGTACAGTACCTTTATCGCATAATGCATTGCATTATCAACAAACTCTCCCTCGAAAGGGAGCGTATCTTCTTCTTATCTTTCTTTGAAGCATGCAACTTTAGGTAGTTGGCAAGATCCACTGGCTTGGAAATACATGTCACTCCTTCGAAACCAAAAGAGTTGTACTCCTCCTCCCTCTAAGATCTATGGAAAGGGGTGAGTAATTATGCCCCAAATTCCCATGGTGGGGAGACCGGGGAGGAGAAGCATTCCTCTCTCGAGTGTCTATTTCTAGTGGATGAGTTATAGTGGGTATTGATGGTAAAGGTGCAGCAGGTATAGAGGGGCATGAAGTTGTTGGCGTTGAAGGTTGAGAAGCAGGCACAACAAGGGCAATGCTGATTATTGGTTGCTCATTGACCAAAGATAGAATTGGTCCGGGGTCCGAGCTCTTGCGACCAAAAATAGCAACAGGGGTCGAAAAGCGAGAATCGACATCCTTTACTTTCTCTCTTTCACCGCAAAGTGCTTGGACCTCACCTTCGATTGGGGTTTGAAGCTCTCCTAGTTGAGAACCCTTTTGAGCTGATGAAGGTCGTCTTCTCCTTTGAAGGGAAGACTTTTCAACAAGGGCTTCCCCATCATCTAGAATGACCACTATGACCATGGTTAGCTCAGCCGTGGCATTCTTTATTTTCTTATTTTGAGTCCCAGCCGAGGAAGAATGACGCCTTTTGTTTGTCTGTTCTCTGGCTGGGGAATACGAGAGGAAGCACCTCCACCGGAAGCAGATCTGTGGGCCACTTTGAGTAAGAGCACTTTGTAGCACTCTCGTTCCCTCCGCGAGGTCAGCCAAAACATCAACCTCGGGGTAGGTGACAGAGCCCTGTGAGAGTCCTTAACCAAGCAAAAATGGATTTAGCAAAGGTTACTTGTGTTCATACATATAAAAAATGAAGAAGGACTCAATTTACCATGATTATTGGCCTTCCACTTGTATTTAGGGGCCACTTCCTTACACTTACGAGTTTCTGTCGTGTAATATCCAGAATCTTCTGAACTGACTGGTTCAGGCCTTGAACCTGTGGTGGTGTCCACCAGCTAGCTGAAACAACGGAATCATAGAGATCAACAATGACGGGGAACGTTCTTTTTATGAAGGAAAGAGATGAATAAATTACAAACTTACGTGAACGATTCCATGATTCAGGAAATGATGAAATTATTGCCGGGATGACATCCCTGGTAGCAATGATGACAAACTGCTCCATCTATCCATGATCAATGTCATCATCCACGCTAGTGAGAAGGGCGTGGTGACCACGTTTCTTGAAATTTGTTACTCCCCCACGGAAGATTACGGGGTAGTAGAGATTTATCATGTGTGCCATGGTTAGATTTTTTCAAGTCTTTGTGCACAATTGGCGTAGGCAAGCCACCGTTCACCATATAGATGGTCCTACTTGTGCCAAGCATACCTGGTACCGGTGGTAGAACTCCAAGATCACGGGGTCAAGCCCTCCGCTAAAGGAAAACAGACCCAAGGTGAAGGGATACAGATAGACATACGTAAAACCTTCCTTGGTGAAGGTAACCCGCCCTATCATGTGTGGAGCAAGAATGTTAAGGTTTGGACAATTGCAGTCCTCCTTCATAGCATGAACTCTAGAATGGAGAATAGAGGAAGGGTACTTGCTAACCGCCCAAATCCCTGGGGACGCGGATGGAAACTTCTCTTGGATGTCATTGGCGAAGCTTAGGTGTTTGGGTATGATGGTTCTTACCGTGGGAGGATAAAACTCAAAATCACTTATTTGTCTTTGTTTCTCTTCGGGCCTCCACCGAAGAGAAGACCACTTTTAAAATATTCAGTAAAAGAAGCCATGGTATTGGAATAGCAGTAAAATTTTCGAAAAAATTAGAGACGATGAAAGTTTTTCTAAGCTAGAGGAGCTTGAGTGCAGAGAAGATGATAAACTTATGAGAATTTTGGAAGTGAAAGAGGAAGAATGATGAGTATAAGTAAAGTTATAGACTGCAAAAATCGTGGTCATGATTACCTCAAGAACCGTCAAAAATATTTTTGAATCGTGGGGCAACACGTGGTCGGGGTATTAAATGCGAGAAGACGTGCGTCTTTTCAAGCAAAGACTGTTCAGATGACTTCTCGCCAAGAAACGGATCTTCACCAACTTCCTGGTGACACAAATATATGCCACCAAAAAGTAGGGAAACTATCCGTATATGGTAAAACTGGTCTGTAGTTAATGATCAAATGATAGCACGCCATTTGGAACGGAAGACAAGTAAAAGGCGAATCATGTGACAGTACCGGGAATCACAACTGCAGTTGGTATCAATTAAAACCCTAAGGAACCTGGCCAACAGGAGTAGTTCGAATGTTTGTCGTCGGATAGCATTCAATGAGGAATATTCTCTAACATTAAGTGGGCAGCTGTTGCAGAGACTATTTGCATTCATGGCCTTCTGTTACATCTTCATCAATGACCCTGTTTGTAATTTAAGAGGGGCTTGATCCTAGGATGAATAGTAGGCTCAACAGCCATTGTAATGGAGGAAAATTCTTGGAAAAAACTTTACTATATTCAATTCTCATGCGTAATTATATTTGCTCTGTTACATTGTGCTCATATCTGTCTTCGGAGGCATTGCTCTCAGAGCCAAGCTTGTCATTTCCTTCGATTTTAATCGCTAAGTCTTATTTTTAATTTATTTACTATTTTATATCAAATCAGTTTGCTTGTCTATAAATCATGTAACAAATTTAACTATATCATTTTACGAGTAAACAACATATTTATATATCAGCCTTGGTTGGGGTGTTCTTATTATGTTCACCAATTATATCATCCCTTAAATATCTTTAACTTTTACTTTTCACTTATGTAGATGTTAAAAAGCTCCTCGATTAAAGATTACTTTGATGTGAACAATCGAGCAAGTTTGATCCATCAGAGTAAACGACGTAAGTTAAGTATTCTGTAGTTAGAAAGGTTTATGAATGAACTTCATTACTGAAATTACCTCTCTCAGAACAACCCAAAATACATCACAAGGAACTCATAAAGACCATACTAAGTCCTAAAGGCAGTCTTTGGGATATCTGGCTCCCGAATCATCAACTGATGATAGCCTAAATGCAAGTCGATATTAGAGAAAAATATGGCACCCTGAAGCTGGTCAAATAGGTCATCAATGCGAGGCAATGGATACATGTTCTTCACTGTAACCTTGTTCAACTGGCGATAATCAATACATATCTGCACGAAACCATCCTTCTTCATAATAAATAAAACTGGAGCACCCCAAGGCAACACACTAGGCCGAATGAATCCCTTATCAAGCAGCTCTTACAATTGTTCCTTTAACTCCTTCAACTCTGTGTGGGGCCATACGATAAGGTGGGATAGAAATGGCCTGAGTGCCCAGTAACAAATCAATACCAAAGTCGATGCCCCTATCGGGCGGCATGCCCGGAAAATCCACCGAGAATACATCTAGATAATCCCTCACTATTAGAACTGGCTCAACGGTAGGAGTGTCAACACTAACATCCCTCACATATTCCAGATACGCATCACCCCCTTCTCAACCATCCTCTGAGCCTTAAGAAATGAAGCAAACCTGCTAGGAACATAACCTAATATGCCTCTCCACTCTAACCGCGGTAGACCTGGCATAGCCAACATCACCGTCTTGGTGTGACAATCAAGGATAACATGATAGGGCGATAGTCAATCCATGCCCAAAATAACATCGAAATCCACCATATTGAGCAGCAATAAATCAGCTCTGGTCTCAAAACCACTAAGAACAACCAAACACGACCAATACACTCGGTCAACAATAATAGTATCTCCCACGGGTGTAGACACATAGACAGAAGAACTCAAATAATCACGGGATACACCCAAATACAGAGAAAAATAAGATGATACATAAGAATAGGTGGAGTCTGGATCAAATAAGATTGACACATCTCTATGACAGACCTGAACAATACTGTGATGACAGAGTCAAATTCATATGTCTCTGTCCTACCAGGAAGAGCATAGTATCTAGCCTATCCTCTTCTTCAAGGGCAACCTCTACCTGCTCAACCTCCACCTTTAGCTAGCTGTGCAGGTGGGGTGGCGACTGGTGCGGCAACCATGGACTGAGAAGTCTGAGGACCCGGTGGAATACGTAGATCTTGAGTAGCCTGTGGAGGGGCACCCTTCCTGTGTCTAGGGAAATCCCTCACCACGTGACGAGTATCACCACACTCAAAACAAGCTCTCGGAGGACATGGTTGTTGTGGCTGGCTCGGGCCTGATCGGCTGGACTGACCGCAGTAAGCACCATGTGCAGGAGGTGCACTAGATAATTGCGGTGCATAACAGGGAGACTGAGGCCTAGGAGTGGCCAGAGTACCGCTGGAAGCTGGAAGTGCTGAATGAACAGGGCGACTCACATAGACCCTATCATAACGAGTTGCAACTGGGGCACGGGTACCACTATATGTGCCAAACTCTCGAGACCTCTTGGCCTCTCTCTCCTCTCTCTCCCGAGTCAACATACCCTCAAATCTCCTAATAATCCCCACTATATGCTAGTATGTGATGTCCATCTCCAACTTTCGGGCCATGCTAAATCTGATACTGAGGTTGAGCCCCTCGATAAATCGATGAACCTGCTCTCAAACAGTAGAAACCAAGGTTGGTGCATGTCTAGACAAATCATTGAACCGGACCACGTACTCCGACACAGTCATATAACCCTGGCACAACTGTTCAAACTTTGCGCGCCATGCATATTTTGTTTTTAAGACTCTGCGGGACATACTCTCTCAAGAACATATCCGAGAACTGAGTCCAAGTGAGTGAAGCTGCCTCGGCCGGACGATCCAACTCATATGCTCGCCATCACTGATAGGCTGCTCCTCTGAGCTGGAATGTAGTGAAGAAACCTCACTAGACTCCGAAACACCCATAGTACGGAGGATACATTGGCACTCTTCAAGAAAAAACCTTGGGAATCCTCAGACGTCAAGGCACTGAAAGTAGGAAAATGGTACTTCTTGTACCTCTCGAGCCTGAGCCCCTCCTTCTCAGAAACTGCTGCCCTAGCCTCGAGCCAAACTAGGGCTACCGGCTGCATTGTTATGATGTCTGGAACCTGGTTGACCTGGACCCGCTGCTCTGGGGTGCGGGCGGTATGAGTCTTTTCTCCTCCCCCGACCTGAGATGTGGCAGGGACAAGTGGTATCAATCTTGCCCGAGCCAAAGTGCTGAACATACTCAGAAACTGGGCGAGAGTCTCCTGGAGAGTTGGTGTAGCAATAGGTGTCTCAGGTGTCTTGTCCTACAACTGGAGCTACTGGTGGCTCCTTTATAGCAGCTCGTGCGGGTGCTTTGGCTGCACCACGTGGACGTCCTCGGCCTCTACCCCGACCCCGGCTCCGGCCTCTCGCGGCTCTAGTAGGGGGAGCGAGTGTCTGATCCAGTTGTACGTGTCCTCACCATTTTTCAGAGAATAGAAGACAAAGATTTAGAACCGAAGTAAAATATTTCTCACGATAAGGAATCAAAGAAGTGAAGCTTTTCCTAACAGTTTCATAACCTCCTGAAGATAAGTAAAGATGTATACATACAGATCCGCGAGACGCTACTAAACCTGCTTCTGATTCATAACACCTATGAACCTAGAGCTCTGATACCAACTTGTCACAACCCCAATTTTTCTCCGTAGGATGTCGTGGCAGAACCTAGTCATTAAGAATAGGTAAGCCTAAAAATTAGGCAGAATAACTGAAGCTGAAACTCAAAACCTCAACATCTGAAATAAATATTTGGCAAAACTACGATTCGAAATAATTACAACTCTCAAAACCCGGTCGAAATAAGTCACAAGCTTTAAGAGAAATGTTAAGTATCTCTATACATCACACTCTAATGAAGATAAGGAAAAACAACATAATAAAGGTAGAGGGGGGACTCCAAGGTCTGCGGACGCTGGCAGATATACCTTGAAGTCTCCACGTATTCACCGGCTCACTAATATCTCTGGTAGGAGGTAACTGGATCTGCGGAAAAAGATGTGCAGAAGCGTAGTATGAGTACACCACAACGGTTCTAGTAAGTGCCAAGACTAACCTCGGCAGAGTAATGCCGAAGTCGGGTCAAGGCCCTACTCGAATTAATAAGAAACAAGGCAGAGGATATAATAATATAATGGAGTGACAGAGAAGCGCATCAATGGAAACTCACGGAAAGTTATAACACAAAATCAAGAAAAAACAAATACATCATGAAAGGACATAAAGATATTAAAAGTTAAGGAAATACAACAACAATCAACACAACAAATAGAGGAAATCAACAGGGACGCT
>ML405749.1:19516-43873 GCA_005239525.1 Nicotiana knightiana | reverse complement strand
GTCAAAACTCGGACTTGGGCGAAACTGGGGACCCCGGGCGTTTGGGCTCTAACGCCTCCCTAAAGCCAGGGCAGGCCTGGCGTTAGGGTCCTAACGCCCTCCTAACGCTAGGGGGGGCCAGGATTTATGGGGAAAATGCTCCCCTAACGCCAGGGGGTGCCAGGCTTTAGGGGGCAAACGCCCGGCTATCGCCCGGGCGTCTCTTTTTGCGTATTTTCGACGTATTTGCATCCCTTTAGCTCCGTTTCCATCTCCAATTCACCTACACATAAAATAAACTCCATTAAGCACATAACAAGTGTATTTTTATCATTAATGCGCATAAAATGTAAGGTATATCACATGTTAAACTATGCAATTTAGTCTCGCATCATCGGCACATCCTCGAGTCTAGAAAAATAACTACGAAAGGGATCCTCCCCTCCGTGGGCTCCTTCTGCATTAGGTGTCTTCATGGCTTGAGCCTCCCGAATCGTCTCCTTAGAAAATGAAGGCAGGTACGGGGAGTCTCCAATTTCTATTCCCCAAGTAGGTCTCTTGGGGCATTCTTTTCATCTGGGGGAGCCTCGAGACTGACCTCCACGGTCGATTCCACTACTTTTTTGCCTCGATATGAGGCATCTTCAACCTTTTCCAACTCGGGGACTACACCCGAGTCTCCTCCCGAGGCCTCGTCAGCTCGGGGCAGCATGTTTTTGGCTCCTACCGATTCGACGGTCTTTTGATCCTCATTTCTCATCTTTACTTGGGCCACCAGCCTGGAGTCGTCGTCGTCTTCTTCTTCTTCTTCATCTTCCTCTCTTAGGAGCCGAAGTGTCTCCGCAGGTAGGGGGACAATATCCTTTTTCGGATTTCGAGCCACTCTTTTCTTGGGCTCTGGATCCTCAGAGGTTGAGGTTATTTTTCTTTTTGTCTCTTTCACCGGCTTCGGGACCGGAATTTAAGTCTCCTCCTCACCAGATTGGGGCCTCATGATTGCATCTTTGCAAAGACTTGTAGGAAAAGAAATTGAGTAAGTATGGGAAGAACGTATTAACAAAATCATCAAATACACGAAAGAGGCTTACAATGATTTTTGGCTTCCCATCGGCCTTTCGATAAGTGGCGCCATGCGCGTTCAACATACGTCGAGGTTGAGACTAGATTCCTGACCCATCTCTCAAGGTTAGGGATGGCACCGGGCATCCAGGCAGCGGCTATATCGAGAAAGAACATCGATAAGAGAAAGCGGAGAACAAAAGTAATAAATAGAAACTAATAATGAATCATACTTACGTTTCATATTCCACCTATCGGTGATGGCATCTTCTCGGCCAGAATCAGGTCCGAGGTCCTCACCCTGATGAATCGACCCATCCAGCCTCGATCCTTGCCCTCGGCTATGCTGGAGATGAAAACTTTGGTGGCTCGATGATGGAGCTTTATTAACCCACCTCGATAAAGAAGGGGTTTGTATAACCTGATGAGGTGGTCGAGGGTGAAGGGGATCCCGTCGAATTTTCTCGAGAAAAATCGGAGCAATATAACGATCCTCCAGAAGGAGGGATGAATCTGACCGAGCGTCACCTGGTACTTTTTGCAGAATTCCACGATGATTGGGTCTAGGGGACCCAACGGGAAAGGGTAAGTGTAAACACTCAAGAATCCTTCCACATGGATGGTAATATCCTCCTCTGGGGCTGGTATCACGACCTTTTTGTTCAACCAGTTACATTCCTTCTTCACCTTTTCAAGAAGATCCTTGGGTATCGAGCATATGTATCTCGATACCGGTTCGCAAAGACCGGGGACCGACGAGGTTTTCTCAATCTTGAAATCATATCTAATAACACAACCCCCAGGAATACATTCCTCAAATTGTGTTTCCACCGGTGCTTTCCCGCTGGCCGGCTGAGAGGATGAAGCATTTTCTTTTTTAGGCACAGTTTTTAACGTTTTCGCCATATGATTTGAGTTTGAAGAAAGAGGAAGATAATGAGATTTGGTGTTTTGAGAAGGGGTTAACAACGAAACTTGAAGGTTTGCAGATGGAAGGATTTGAAAAATGCAATGAACTCTAAAGGCTAGGACAGAAGAGTTTGAAAGTAAAGTTTGAATGAGAGGAAAGGAGGCCTATTTATGGGTTTCACGGCAACGGTTCAAAGTTACTAGTGGACGACCATCAACTGACACACATTAATAATGTAACAGCCCAGCCCGCTAGTGATATTGTCCGCTCTGAGCCCAGGCCTCATAGGTTTAAAATATGTCACCAGGGTCTAAGGCTTGTTAACTTATATACCCAGCATCCCTCTTGTGTTTTGCCGGTGTGGGACTCTATCTAAAGTCTGGGGTGTTACATACCTTTAGCTCTATAAAGACCATGTTTATATAGATGTTGCTCCAACGGCTAGTTTGACTCTATTAATTAAAATAACTTACTAAATAATAAGTAAATAGAAATATAATATTTCATAAAAGAAAAGCTTTTCCAAATCAAAAATATTGGACATTCCCTTTTTAGATACCATTAATTTTTCTAATAATCTCACACATATCTCAAAAGGGATAAAAATAAATAGTAAATAAAGAAAGAAAGAGTAATTTGTTGGGTTTCGGGTATAATGAAATTCATCTGGTGTCTTAAAGACTATGAACCAGATATAGATAAAATAAGAGTTAACTTACAGAATAATTCGTGAAGTTGATAACTTACATGAACCGAAAAAATTTGTCGTAAGCTAGAGATCTTATTCATCATATTACACCCCCACAATTTATGCTGTTATCGCAGTTTTGCGCTAATAGGCCATGCGCGCCTGGTTTTCAAGAGTGCTCTAGGAATTTTTTACCGTAAATTTCATAGGAGCGGCCCCACTCCACACTCATATAGGTCCACCCATCAAGTGTATTTTGTAGCACAATACACCACTTACAATAGACTATGGATTATCGGATTAAGAGTATAATAGCTCAACCTCACATTCCTTGCAGTCTTGCACTATATACACACACATCATAGGAAGAGACATAATTTAATAGTGCACATTTGATCAACTAATGACTCGTTATTACCCATATGAACCTACTTCATGGGATCTCCAATCATATAGGTTGGGTTACCATCACTGCTGATATATCTCAATTTGGAAAAAATCTCATCCCCTCAATGTTTCATTTATAAGTCAAAGGATCGGCCAAATCCTCTTTTGACTACACATAATATGTATACAAAATTCTTATCTCTAAGCAATAGATGTATCACATTATGTCTCTAGAGAATGTATCTACTCTTCCCATTGAAAGATTTATTTTCTGACAATGGTTATTGCGCCTTGGCAATCACAGTTCATCGATACAAATATGGTCGGTTTAACTCCTAGTAGAATATTCGTCAAGAGGTTGCTTAATCAACCTCATTGCCAGACAATTTCAATATCATAACACCCATCAAAAGGGAATCACACAATCAATAGTGAAATTTTTCCTCATTTGAATCAAAGATCTCATCACTGTATCCTTCTAAGACAGTGCAAAATTAACATACACAATATTATCTCGAGTATTTCTCAAGTAAGGAATAAAGACATCTCAAAAGAAACTTTAACTTTCACAATTTATCTCAAATTTGAAGGAAATATGTCATATTTCAACAATTTCATCAACATATTTTGATATTCCAATACAAATTTTTGCCACAAAAACCTCATTTCTGTAAGGCCTTCATTATAATTTTAATAAACAACTTTCTCACCTTTTTTCTTTTTCTTAGGATCATGCAACTCGGGCAAGACACCCACCCACCCCCACCCCCCACTTCAAAAATTCCAGGTTAAAAGGATAATCTTTTCACAAATCATAAAGAGTTCTACTTCATAAATAACAAGCTAATATATAGCTTTACCTCGAAGATTATCATATAGACCAATAAGCATGTAATTTATCAATTAATTAAAAAGTCTCAATATTTTAAGTAATAAAAGTAAAATAAATATTTAAAACCCAGTACATCATCACAAGAAAAATCAAACCATTTAATCTTATGTGCTTTTCTCACCCAAATCTCCAATTACAGAAATAGAATTAACCTATCTAAGAGATAGACATCTATCAAGGAAATTTTTTCCGAAGCAGGTATGTCTTGATGAAGGTTTGGATAAATATTGTTCATGTAATTTCAAAGAAAATGAAAATACTTTAACGGAAAATTTTTCAAACTTGGCATAGCAAATTTCGTCGTTGTTTTCTATTGAAGAGATTCATTCATTAACCCATTTTTTCTATTAGAGTTGCCAATTTTCAATGTAATTGTTACTAACAATAAGAATCAAGAATAAAATAATTAACTGCAGGAAAATCCTACTATCAAATTCACATGGTTTGTGCTGAAGTTGTACACATTAGTTCTCGAAGAAATTAAAGTGAGGTATGGATGCTAATAGAAATCATGAAAGAATATTTTAAGAGCTTTTAGAATAAAGTGGTTTTTGAAATAAATATAATTTTGTACCCCTGATTGAATCATATAACTATACAAAATCTATACAAACGTAGGCTTAGGCGCATTCAAATACTAAAAAAATCGTACCTTAATTTTGTGGTGCAATTTATCCTCCATAATGCGATAATGCACAAAGTTCAAACAACAACTTGATTAACATTTCTTAGCTCACAAAATTAATTTGAATAGTGATATTTTTCATAAGACCATAGTGCAAACTTGAAGTGTATGTCCCATTTTCAGAATTAGAACAATAATTTGGACAACGTCAAATTTGATTCGCCATAAAAAATGTGGAAATATCCTTAAAGTTGTTGGAAAAATATTGGTTATAGAGGATAGAATTAGCTTGAGGCGTGTCAAGAAAACTGTTTTTAAGGATATTTTGTCTACACAATGATAAATAAAATTAGGCGTATTCCCAGGATTCAACAAGCTCTTCCAGTTGTAAAACTGAGAACAGAACTAGCAGAAAATTCTCAAAGAAACCCAGCATATAGGAGGAAGAAAAATATTTAGAAGGTTGTATTAGAAAGTGTCTTTAGCTCTCTAAAGACCATGTTTATATAGGTGTTGCTCCAACGGCTAGTTAACGGCTAGTAACGACTAGTTTGACTGTATTAATTGTAAAATAACTTACTACATAATAAGTAAATAGAAATATAAACCTTTTTGAGTAAGTTAACAAGCCTTAGACCCTAGTGACGCATTTTAAACCCGTGAAGGCCTAGGCCCAGGCGGATAATATCACTAGCGGGTTGGACTATTACAGATGGTATCAGAGCCACTCTTGTATCAGCCTTGCCGGTGGTGGGTCAGAGTTCAACTGAGTTTAGGCAAATCCCGGTTAGGCGGGGCAAACCTCAGTGCTGAGTCCAGGCGAATCCCATACGGTTGGGCAAACCTCAGCGAGGACGCTGAATCCATAAGAGGGTGTATATGTAACACTCAGACTTTAGACAGAGTCCCACATCGACAAAACACAAGAGGGATGTTGGATATATAAGTTAACAAGCATTACGGCCTAGGGACGCATTTTAAACCCGTGAAGGCCTAAGCCCAGAGCGGACAATATCACTAGCGAATTGAGTTGTTACAAAATAACCTGGGGAACTGTACCGATGGGACATTTCGGTCACCTCTGTCGCTTACGTCACGGAGATGGCGTCATGACAGGTCGAGGTTAAGGTCGAAGGCTCAATTCATTTCTTGTCATTACACTCCAAAAAATGAGGGGAGTGTCTGTATATGGTTAAAATCGAGATCACCCGATTTTATTGATTAATTGAGACCAGGGAGATGTATCGAAGATCGGCCCCGTAGTAGATCAAACCAAGGAAGAAGGATAAGGTACCGAGTCGGGATTCGAGGTACCTGCTGAGATCGAGACCAATAAGAATCGAGACCAGACAAGGTAGACGTCGGGCAAGACCGAAGATGGTGTAATAATGGAAAGGCGAAATATCCGTGACTGGTCGAAGATCATGGCAGAAATCTCAGAACGGATCAAATCAAGAACGGTTATTTAGATAATCATGGTGTTCCCTTCTGTAATTTGAATTGTACCATAAGTAGAATTCCTCTACTATATAAAGGGGAGTTCTAATCATTTGTAAGATTCATTATTCTCGCATATCAAAGCAATACAACATTTTTTCTCTCTAAATTTCTCTTGTTCATCAGCTTGTCTTATACTTTACTATTCTGGTATCAGTCAGTTCGAGGTCTCCCTAGCTCGAGGGCTGAATTACATTATAACACTGATTTTCTTATTTAGTTGTTAATTTCTATTATTAATCATCGTATTTATTAATTGGTATTAGGTGAAATCACATATCCTTAAAACCACTTTTGTTTGTGAATCTTTAAAAATTTAATGAATTATATACCGTTATGATTAACAATAATAGATTTCTCGGTCAAAGACAATATCTAGAAGAAATCGGGTTACTGATAACCAAGATTTACTTCACTTTTCCAATAATTTTGGAAGAATAGATCAAGGAATAGAAATGATTGACAAAGGAAAATAAGAAATAAACTGATAGTTACTCCCCAAAATTAAGGCTTAACGCTTAGAGAGTAAAGCAAAGAATAATAGTGTGGATTTCAATAATAATTGCCACTTGCCTTTGCAAAATGAGATTTTTGTCCTTATATAGGAGCATATAATTATAACATTTTCATATTTAATTTGGGCTCACTAATATTATTGATCGCCGGTTATCATATGTAACTGAAACTGATACATTTATGACTAAACATTCCTTATAACTGTATTGATTCCCCTTCATTATTTACTTCTGGTTCGTGTACCTTCCCTTCTTTGCAGCCTTTATACATTTCGTTCCCGTTTCTTTGCAGCCTTTATGCATTTCATTCCCGTTTCTTCTTTAACAGGAGTCAGGTCCGGTTCTTTTCTCTATGTAACCATTGGGTTCTCCCGTGTCTTTACTTCATTCTTAACTCGTCTAATTGAGAATGCCATTTTTCGTTACATCGATGCTCCACGTTTCATGCCCCTTCAGCTTGCTGGCAGTCCACATGTCATGTCTTTTTTCCACCAATACATTACATCTTTTGAAACCTATGTGTTATGCTAATGTGGTATTGTAACTTCATATTTGAGTGTAACAACCCAACCCAATGGTAATATTAGGGGTGTACAAAAAAATCAATAAACCGCACCAAAAGTCAAATCGAGAAAAAAACCCGACTATGGTTCGGTTTGATTTGGTTTGGTGTTGGAAAAAAATCTATCATAATCTAATTTGGTTTGGTTTTAACTAAAAAAGGTCAAATCGAAACCAAACCAACCCGACATCACATGTATAAGAAGATTAACTATATTTAATACATAAAAATATTTATTGTAGTGTAATTTCATTTTCATAGATTTACCTTTAACGTATTATTTTAAGCTTGGACTTATAATTTTTGAATGCCTTAATAAGTTTATACTTCATAAATGTTAGTAACTAAAATAAAGTCCAAACCAAAATCAAATCTTTATTACGGCTAACAAAAGGCATTCAATTCAATGTACTAGAAATGACCTAGTGCATGGATATCTATTTTTTAGTTTTTCCATGGTTTAGATAAAATACATAACTTTTTTTTAGTGTTTAGTCATGTAAAAAATTATTACTTATAAGTTGTACTTATTTTAGCAACTTAGTAATTTTGGATTATGTTCACTTTTATTATCGCTTATTAATAATATTTTTTATTATTATCTTCATTATCGAATATTTTAGTATAATGTCATGAATCATATTATATTTTATGTTATTTTCTTGAAAACCACCTTATATAGTTCTGTCTTACTTGGATCAAAAAAATATTTGGAGCACAAATTCTATATTTTGTGTTGTCACGGCCCAATTTCATTATAGGTTGTGATGGCACCCAACACCGCTGCTAGGCAAGCCAACACTGATCAATCAAGTGGTTTCCACTTTTAATATGGTTGCTAAGTGAACAACATTCCTCATCGATAAAAGTTTTAGAAATTTACATATGTAAAGTAATTAAACAGAAGCAATTGAGTGTGAATCAAAGTCATAAGAATAAGTCCAAAATCATAAGTCTAGTAGTGTATGTGCCAAGACCTGGTGTCACAAGTATGTGGGTTACTAGTAGAATATACAAAACAACACTAGTCTACTGTCTGAAAGGAAAATAGACAGAAATGAAACAAAAGGAAGACTCCAGTTGCTGCAGAACGGCTCGGAAGGTAGCTCACCGTGAAGTCTCTAAGTGCAAGTCAAGCGTGCACGCCGGACTGATAACCAGATGCACCTGCCTCAGATCCTGCACATTTAAGTGCAGAAGTGTAGCGTGAGTACATAAACAACATGTACCCAGTAAGTATCTAGTCTAACCTCGAAGAAAGAGTGACGAGGGGTCAATTTAGACACTCACTACGGGCCAACAATATAATAATATAAAGTTCTAAGTAAACATGAATTATACAATGATAATAGAACTCAAAGCATGGAAATAAGTAAACAGTTCTCTTGTTCAAATAAGAACCAAGTCATTTCTTTTATCTAAACCTTTCGACTTTCAAGTCCGTGAAACAATACCAAATATAATAGGGTTCCAATATCGTTACGCACGAATTATGCCGAGTACGTACGGCTCGATCTATATATATATATATATATATATATATATATATATATATATTGTGCATTGCCGAGGGTCGAACGACCCGAACCATATAATATCAATAAATTTTGCCGAGACGAACAATCCGCTTCCATGAGAGTAGTGGAAATTTACCCTACTTGCGGAATATAGTTGCGAAGCGGTTGAACATAGATTTTTATCAACTTATCGTAATATTTCTCAATGCCTTTCAAAAATAATAAGAAATTCAACTTGGAACTTTAAAAATGTTGAAACCCTCAACTTCCACTTCAATCCAACAACTAGTAAGTATAAACAAGTAATGGTATCAACAAAGCATGTTGTAAGCCTAAATCTACCCGGACATAAGCATAGATAGTAGCTACGCACGGACTCTCGTCAAATCGTGCGTACTTAAACCCCACAAATAGAAGTTCATATTGATTTAAGTTCACCTATGGGATTAATTCCCTCTTACAAGGTTATAAAAGAGACTTACCTCGTCTCAAGGCCTACTTTCCGGTCCAAGAATGTGCTCACACCCTCAATTCGGTGTCGAATCAACCCAAAACTAATCAAATAGTATATAAACTAATCAATACATACTCAAAAGTTTGTATTCCAACTATTTAAGAGGTTAGCCAACCCAAAATGTGAGATTCTCAAAAATCACCCCCGTGCCCATGTACCCCGATTCCGGAAATTTTCGAAGAAAGTTGTTACCCATAACCTTAGGAACATAAATATAAGATTTTCACTAAGTTCCATAACTATTTTCGTGGTAAAATTCCATTTTTATCAAAACCTAAGTTTTTCATCTAAACCCATGATTTCACCAATTTTTATATGTCAATCTACCCATAATCTATGTATTTAACTCATGTTGTATAGAAATTACTTACCTCGAAGTGTTAGGTGAAAACCCTCTTCCAAAAGCTCCAAAAATCGCCCAAGAGATGAAAGAAAATGAACTAAATGGTCTAAATCCCGCATTTAATAAGCCGAAGGTCTCTGATGTCGCATTTGCGACACCTTGTTCGCAAATTCGAAGGTTGAAAATGCGACAAACACATCACAAATGCGAACCTGGGCTCACACTGCAAAGGTTGCAAATGCGACAAAGGGGTAGCAAATGCGGACTCGGCTGAGATCACAAATGCGATCAAAGATTCGCAAATGCGAACACTGCCCAGCTCAGGCTGCTTCGCAATTGCGAATTCCTCGCAAATGCGAACAAATCTCGCATTTGCGAGACCTGCAATAGCTGCCAAGAAACACCAAAAAACTGGAGTGTTTCTCACCCTCCCTAACGTCTGAAACTCACCCGAGCCCTCAGGGCTCCACACCAATCACCCACACAAGCCTAATAACATTATGCAAACTCGCTCAAGCGATCAAAATACTAAAATAACATCAAAAACCAAGAATCAGAAGCCAAAATGCATGGATTGACTCATGAACTCAAAAACATCTAAAAATACTTCCACACGTCTGATTCCTATAAAATAAACTCGGAATGACGCCAAATTTAGCGTGCAAGTCTTAAATGATGTTACAGAACTATTTTCGATCTCAGAATTCTATTTGGACCTCGATAACATCAAAACCCGCTCCAAACCAACTTTAAAGAACTTCTAAATCTTCAAAGAACCAACTTCCAATATTAAGCGTTGAAACGCTCCCGGGTCATCTAAAACTCGATCCGAGCATACACAAAGTTTAAAATCACCATACAAACCTATTGGAACCGTCAAATCCCGATTCCGAGTTTGTTTACTCAAAATATTGACCGAAGTCAACCTTCGCCTTTTAAGGCCAACTTAAGGAACCAAATGTTCCGATTTCAACTCGAACCCTTCCAAATCTCAAACTAACAATCCGTGCAAGTCATAAAATAGTAAAAGCACATACAGGGAGTCTTATTTAATAGAACGGGGTTCTAGAAATCAAAACGGCCGGTCAGGTTGTTACATGTGTTATGAAGAATTTATGAAAAAAAACCCAATAACCCGAGAAAAATCGAGATTAAAAAATCTGAATTTTATTGGTTTGGTTTGGGCTTAAGATTGAATGATATTCAAAATTGGTTTGTTTTGGTAACTGAAAACCCCAACCAATCCGACATGTATACACCCCTAAGTAATTTGGGCCTTGACCCGCATGGCTTTAAAACGCTTCGCGTGTGGGTGTCACATGCACCTCCACTTAGGGACCCAGCGTCCTTGCTGAGGTTTGTCGCACCACCTTCTCAAAGATGTGAGATTCACCTAAATGCAATTGACAATTGAGGTTTGCCCCATCATTATTCGAGGTTGCACACGGAGTGGCTCTGATACTATATAGCTCATCCTATTAGTGATATTTTCTATTTTGAGTTAAGGACTGCATGGCTTTAAAAATACGTCAATAGGATCTTAGACTTATTTATTTATACACCCAATGATTCTTTCTTATTTTGCTAATGTGGTGTTTGTGTCAGACGTCCCATTGAGAGGGTAATTTCAATAATCTATATTAAATTAAAATAAGGGTAGTATGATATAACGCCCGACCGGTCATTTTGATCTCTAGCGTGTCGTTCAGTGATATGAGGCCTTGGTCAGCTTCACTTCAGGTATAATGGCTTGTACCCGTGGTTGGAATTGAATTTCAGGAAGTTCGAATATGATTTGGGGAGAGAGTTCTAATTTCGGAAGCCTTAAGTTGGAGGAATTGACTAGAGCGTGATTTTTGAGTAAACAACATCGAAATCGAGATTTGAACATTTCAACAGGTTTGTATGACGATTTTGGACTTGGGCGTATGTCCGAAAGTGGATTTGGAGGTCCGTAGGTCATTTTGGGGTCATTTGGCAAAAGTTAGAAATTTGAAGGGTTTTGAGAAGTTTGACCGGAAGTGGACCTTTTGATATCGGGGTCGGATTCCAATTCCGATTCAAAAAGTTGGAGTAAGTCCATAAGGTAAAATGAGACTTGTGTGCAAAATTTGAGGTCAATCGGATGTGATTTGATAGGTTTCGACATCGAATGTAGAAGTTTGAAGTTCTAAAGTTCATTAAGCTTGAATTGGGGTGAGATTCGTGGTTTCAGCATTGTTTGATGGGATTTTAAGGCTCGACTAAGTCTGTACGGTGTATTAGGACGCGTTGGTATAATTGGTTGAGGTCCCAAGGGCCTTGGGTGAATTCCGGATAGGCAACGGGTCGAGTTTGGACTTGGGAGAGGTGCTGAGGCATCTGATATCTGGTGTAATCGCACCTGCGTGAAAAGGGTCGTGGGTGCAAGCCCGCAGGTGTGTCTATGAGGTCACAGAAGCAGCATTTGGACGGAGTTGAGATGGTCGCAGATGCGAGGATATTCCGCATCTGCGAACCCACAGGTGCGAAAAGCTCCGCAGAAGCGGAATGCGAGAGAGGGAGCTAGATCGCATAAGAGGAAAGGAATACGCATGTGTGAAGGCGCAGAAGTGCGTGGTCGACCGTAGAAGCGGATTTTGTCTGGCTTGGAGGGAACCGCACCTGCGATGGGTTTTTCGCAAGTGCGACTCGTATACCGTAGGTGCGAGAAGTCGTTGGGCAGAAGAGTTTTTAAAAGACGGGACTTGGCTCATTTTCTTCCATTTTCATTTGGTTGGGCGATTATTGGAACGCTTGAAAGGGAGATTTTTGCCATCTATGTCAAGGTAAGTGGTTCCACCTATTGCAAGATAAATACATGGTTGTATAAGGATTTAAGCATGGAAAATTAGTAGGAATTGTGGGGTTTTTGGTAGAAAACCTAGAAATTATGTTTTTGGATTTTTACCACGAATTTGGGTATGGAATTGAGAACAAACCATATAATTGAGTTCATAATGTTATGTGTAATGTTTATCTTCGAAAATTTTCGGAACCTGGGCACGTGGGCCCAGGGGTGAATTTTAAGAATTCTTCAATTGGGTTAGAAAATCACCTTAATGGTTAGGATGTGAACTCTTGAGTATGTATTGACTATTTTATATATCATTTGACTAGCTTCGGGTCGTTTGGCACCGAGTTGAGGATTGAAAGCACAATTTTGGACCGGGAAGTAAGCTTTGAGACGAGGTAAGTCTCATGTCTAATTTTGTGAGGGGGAAATTACCCCTAGGTGTTGTATATTTATGTATGATGCTTGTTGTGGGCACTAGTACGCGTGAGGTGACGAGAGACCGTGCGTAGCTACATTCATGTTATTGTCCGGGTAGACTTAGGTTCACATCATGCTTTAGCTATACTATTTGACCAGTCTCTCGCCTATTAAATTCCTCTATTTTATATTTTTACTTGAGACTAAACTTACTATTGTTGAGACTTCACGAGTTCATGATTGGTCACCGGATAACTTTACTCCTTTTACGGCATGTTTCCATGATATTTATACTTTATCGAAAGGTTTTTATTAAATAAATCACAACTCACATGTTTATTCGTGAGTGGGGTCAAGGAACCGTCAAAGCTTCTTACTCTTATGGGATCGAGTTGTTCTCCTCGGCAGGATTATGTATTTCACTTCTTATGGGATTGGGTCGCTTGCCTCGGTAGGATATATGTACCACACTCTCATGGGAGCGGGTCGTTCGCCTCGGCAAGTTAAAATATGCATCTATGGTTCTCGTAGTTCGACCCTCGGCACAACATAGTTTTATTATTATGTTGGATCGGGTCGTAGGCCCCAGAATTTCCTATACCATATCCTCATGAAATCATGCGTAAAACTTGGCAAGAAGCCAGTGTGTCTGTACGTTCCCGGATCTGAATTATGGTAAGATGACGAGATCCACTATATCCATATATATGCTCCCATTAAGGAGGGAATTTCTAATAAAGAGCTTGAGTTCCTCGTGAAGAGGAGGATTTGTACCAATTGATTCTAAAAAGAATTAATTTTTTGGGTAAGAACAAATCTTAAACACTCGGAAAAATGGTAAATGGATTACTATGCGAAAGAATATACATAAGTATAACTAATTTCGCTTATTATATATATGCTTAAATTTAAATTTAAATAGTGAAAGAATATAGATATTTATATCTATATTATATCCTCTCACATAACTACAATGGAAACCATTAATTGAAAAGATCACAGCTAGAATAACGTCTTGGACTGCCAAAAAGTTGTCGTATGCAGGCAGAACTCAGCTGGTCAAATTTGTGCTCTTTGGAATTCAGGCCTACTGAGCTTAATTGTTTCTAATACCTGCAAAGGTCCTGGAAACTATAGATGCTTACTGTAGAAGCTATGTATGGTCGGGGAGTAACACAATCACTAGGATTGCTTTGGTGGCATGGGATAGGGTGTGCACTCCTAAGTCGGTGGGAGGGCTAAATCTTATCAACATAAATTTGTGGAATCAAGCTTCTCAAATCAAGACATGTTGGGACATAGCTCATAAACAGGATAAATGTGGATTCGATGGATTCATGCGTATTATGTCAAAGGAAAACAGCTGAGGGACATGACAATCCCTTCACAAGCAAGCTGGATAACTAGGAAAATACTGGAAGCCAAGGAGCACCTGGACTTGATACATCCTGTCACAACTACTCGTAGCATGATCAATTCAATCTATAAACAGCTCCTCCCTACAATGATGTTGGTTCCTTGGAAGTGTCTTATGTTCAAGAATGATGCCAAACCTAAAGCAATTTTTACAATGTGGTTGCAATTACAAGAGAGACTAGCTATAGTAGATCGACTGGTGAACTGGGGACTAACAGTGGATACTACATGCATACTATGTCAGAATCAATTGGAAACAAGGGATCATCTATTTGTTGAGTGTGACTTCACTAAGGCTATATGGAGAAAAATGCAGCAATGGCTACAAATAAAAGGGAAAGAAGTGCAGAATTAGAGCCAACACATATAGTGGCAGAAATCGCAGCAAGCTCAAATTTTCAGAATGGTATGCACTGAGTGTATCTATGCTATATGGATGGAAAGGAACCATAGTATATTTGAAAAGAAGCACATGAGCTGGGAAATGCTTATGCGAGAAATTTCTTATACTTGTCATGTAAGAGCGGCTCCAAGAGTTAAGGCTTTGATTTTGAGTTTCATTTTTTAGAACCCAGTTATGTATTGGCGTGTGTAGACCAGAGTTTATTGATAGGTCGATTTTAGATAGCTAATTGTGTTTGATTAGTTATGGCTTTGTATAATTTCAAAGGTGATTAATACAAAATTTTAGTTACCAAAAAAAGAAAGAAAGAAAAAAGGGGTAGTCAATATTAAGCTAAGTGACTTACGAGAAAAAAAAATGACTTGTACTTTTAGTTCAAAATCTAAAAATATTTAGACAAAATTTAATAAGAAATTAAGGTAATCAATTTAATTTAAAGTTGTAAATCAATTCAGATTGACTCCTATTTTTATTGTAAATAGATTCAAAAAAAAGAATTTCTATTTTAATAATTAAACTAACCACATGATTTATTTTCTTCCATTTCATAATTTTTTTTATTTTTGGAAACATTATGTAAAAGGAATGATACTGAAACTATTGTTGTAAAAAATTGGGATAAGACTTTTTTCTAAAAAGAAATTATGATAAAAAAATCATACTTTGAAATTTGAGTAATTGAGTCAAAGATACTATTGAAATATTTTGTATTTGTATTGTATTAGAATGAGTATGATAAAAATGAATATTAAATTTAAACAAGTTAATGAAAAGCCACATGACAATGCAATAATATTAAGCGTTGAATAATATAATAGCAACACCAAGAAACAAATAGAGAAAAAAATCATAAATTTCATCGTACAAAAGAAGAAGGATAAAACTTATTTAAATTTGAGATGAGAAAATTTATTTTAAATATGATAAGAAATGACATGCATGTTGATAAGGTCATATAACCAAAGTCTAACAGATAAAAGAAAAATTGAATAATAAAATAAATTAGATATAATGAGAGGATATTTACACTAAGAATTACTTTAGAAAATAAAATAAAGTAAGTATACACAACTTAAAAATATTATTAAAAATTTAAGTAACTTAAGAATCTCAATAAAAAAATAAAATAAATATTTAATTTAATGTTAAAAAATTACATATCTATTTATATTATATTAAAAATAATAGTGGATAAAAATATTAAATAAAGTCAAAATTTAATAAAAACGCACATCAAAATGTAATAATATTACATATTAGATAACGTTATGACAAAATTAAGAAAAAAAATTAAAATTCAACTAAAAGGAAAAGACTATCTGAACTTGCGATTAAGAAATTTTTTAAAGTTATGATGAAAATGCTCAAAATACAGATATGATAAAAAAATTAAAGACTTGCTAGATAAAGAAAAAAAAATGGATACCATAGTAAAAATTTAAGTATACTAAATAAATATCTCATGTAGGTAATTTTACTAATGAAAAAAAAAACAAATTTGTATCTTAAAACTAAAGAGAATTTTTTTAAAATTATATGTAATACAAAATATAATTATAAGAAATTTCAATAGATTTGAAACATTATAAAAGAGCTTATGTATTAATTTTTAGACTAATTCAAAGTTATATTTGATTATAGTAAAATATTTCTGTAAAAAGCTAATTAAAATTTCTTAGTAGGGAAGAGGATGTATAAAGAGGAAAATAGGGATAGTGCAAGGATACTTATATTTTAAATTTATTTAAAAATAAATAAAATTATTAATAATATTCAAAAACATTATGGTAGATGTAAATGATAAAAGAGTTCCAAGTATGAGGATGATAGTGTAAAAATATATTAAATTTCAAGAATAAAAAAAGTATATTTATTGATTATTATTAAAAGGGTAATCAGCAAGACATTAAGTCAATTCATAAGCTAATAAAAGATCACATTACAGTATAACAATATTAAGTAATAAATAATGCAAAAACTATAAGCAAGGAACAATAAAGAGAAAATTTGTCTAAAATGTAGAAGGATAAGACTTATTTGAATTTGAGATGAAAAATAAAGTGGTAGTAATATTATTTTTAAAATAATATAATTTAATGTGCTCAAACTAGACAGATCACAAATACCAAAATCAAGGGGTTGGGTTATTATGGATATCAAAAAAAGGTTATCCACTATCAGATTTGAAAAATGATTTCATGTCGTGCTTATTAATTAATATCTAATAATCATTTATAATTTCTATATTGAAGGTTTAATTTTAAGGTTATTTGCACATAATCTAAATAACCTAAATTACAATTTGACACGGTTCATGTCTGCGCATTGCGCGGGTACTAATTGTTTATCTTGAAAATGGTAATGACAATTATATTTGATTATGTGGTTCTAAAAATACGTGATTTAGTTTTATGCTAGTTGTTAAGGCAATAGATGCTAAACGTGAGCTAGGAGAATAAGATAAAGATAAGGAAAAGTAGTGATATGCAAACCAAGTTGTTATAGAACAGAGTCTCGAGGTGGCCGAGGTAGGGCCTCGAGGTTGAGCTATAAAGCCTAAGAGAGGTCGATCGATGGAGGAATAACAGTACGGAGGGCCTTGAGGATAACCCTTTATGATCAATAATGATCAATAAATGAGGAACAATTAACGAACACAATAAATGAAAGACAATAAATCCGTAGAATAAATGTTGAGTATGTTAAGAAGGTAGAGAATGTTCTTGTTGTATTCAATATTCATGTCCCCAAAAATTGACAAGGATCCCCTTTATATAGGAGGTGGAATCCCAACATAGTACATGTGTAATTATTACAAAGAAATGCAGCTGGTACAGCCATTTAATGGCTTGGTACGGACTTGTACTATTCTTGCAGACTTGGTCAGTTCTAGCCACGTGCCTTTGGGAATTTCCCGCCTTTCCACGATAGTCACTGATTTATGATGCACCGGGGTTGAGCCTAATGAACCTTCGATGCGCCTCCTCGAGGGATACCCCTCGTTCTTGAACAAGGAGTTCTACTTCGGACTCCTCGAGGTCAGTCATGGGGTGCCACAACGGTCTTAAAATCGGACTCTTGATTTTGGCCGTACACATATAGTCCCCGAGTTTCCTTGAATGAAATGATAAGAAATGATCTTGAGTTCTTGCCTCTTCGATATCTTCATTATTCCGTCTTCCACGTGAGATCATTAAATGTCATGACAGAAAGGCTGCACAGTGGTCGCTGTCAGCACGGTTCCCGAAAAGCCCACGAATCGTTATTGGTCAAGCTTTCCACTTCTCCAACATGCCCGAATGAGCCCTATAAATACTTCCATTTTTCATATTTCAAACTTTTACAACACCTTCAAACCTTTACTAAAAGTTTCTTGCTTTCATCCTTCTTCTGCGTTCACTTATTCATCTTCTTTGCTTTGGAAATTTGTTATAGCCATGGCCAAAATTTATAAAACGGTCCCTCAAAAAGAGGGAATCACTTATTCATCACGCCCGTCTAAGGGAAAATCAAAAGCGCCTCCCCGTATTGAAGAGTGCATTCCCTGTCCCTTCGATACAACCTCCGATTTCAAAATTGACAGACCACCCTTGATGCCGGGCCGATGTGATCCCATGTCTCGGTAAATAAGTGTGGTGACCGACGTAAAGAAAGTGAAAATAGATTGCCGCTGGGAAGGCGGTAAAAGTAGAAATCCCTTCACCTGAGGAAAGCATAGTTACACACAAAGCTGGCTTCCTCAGCGTATATACATATCCTTTTACTTTAGGCCCCGTAAATCCTACTTCTCCAACGATAGACCAGGTGATTCTCAATTTCTGTCGTCATTATCGAGTGAAGCACGATCAAATTTATCCCTCCTTCTAGAGAATTGTCTATATGATTAGATATTTCTCGAACATGGTCGGGGGGATGTCTTTCACCCTCAATCATCTGATTAGATTATATAGCCCTCGTCTCTATCGAGGGGGCTTGGTCAAGCTGCAACATCGATCTGCCAAAGTATTCTTTGCCTCCATCGACGAAGACAAAGACCGGGGATGGATGAATCGATTTTTTGAGTCAGGACCTCAGACCTCATCCCTGCCAAGAAGATGCTATTCCCAGAGGAATGGAACATGAGACGTAGGTGTCCCCATATCGATCATGTTTCATCACCCGAGTTCCCCTTTTTCTTCCTCTAAACTGACCCCTTTGCTTTTTACTTGATTCTCTTCTGATTGCATAGCCACCGTGTGGTTCCCTGGTGCAGTGATGGACCTCCCGGGATGGTTTAAGCTCTTGGACTCTGCCTCTCCGTATAATGAATGTGTTTGGCGTGATTTGGCAAAGACGCGATGGCAGGCCAAGAATCATGGTATGCTCCCATCACTGTTACTTCTAGATTTATTATGATTAGATTTCATGGCGACAAGTTTCATACTTTACGTTTGTACAAGCCTTGGGGAAGTTTTTTTGATGAGACCGCCTCCTCCTGGAGAAAAAGAGGCCCGAAAACCTGCCGAGGGCCAAAAGAGGAAGAAGGAGACGCCGGCGGAGTTTCCAGAACCAAAAAAACCTAAGACTCAAAATCCCAAGACCGATGCCACGGTTTTGACCTTGTCAGCTGCAGAAAGTCTTCGTGTCGAAGACGAAGACGAAGATGATGAGAGTTGTCCTTTGGTACAAAAGGCAAGACGAAGCATTGATGCTTCGAAAGTTGTTGGGCAGAAGGCTGCCGATGCGGACCCACCTTGTGCTGGGGAGACCCTCGAGGAGGGTTTGGGTGCAGTCCCCGAGCCAACCGTTGGACGGGATGTGACCTGTGCCGAAGAATATCTGGTTGGAGAAGCCTATTCTGGCATTCTTCGAGGGCGAGAGCAAGCCTTGATAGAAGACGATGTCCTGGCGATTTGCAATCAGTCCCGTCATTTTTTTCGGGGCAAATACGGGATGCCCAGAACAGGGAAGCTCCTGATGCTGGGGCCTCTCAGAGAGAGGATGATTTATTCAAGGACTACTTCATCGGTGTCGAAGAAGACACCGATCTTGATGCCCCGGTTTCTCTTGAGGAGGCTACGAGACTCCAAAAATGGGTAACTTCTAGATATATTATTTGTGCTTCAAGTTTTTATTCTTGTTTTTCTAACTTCTCTCCTTTGCGTTGTAGGTCATGACTCTGTATGACCAGGCTTTCTCCAAGCTACAAAATGAGTTGACTTGTCGTGAGGAGGAGATTGCGAAGATCACATCAGAGTCAATTGAGCTGAAGGCTTTGTATGCCTGAAAAGAGTAGGAGTTGGTCGACCTCCGGGCAGGCTCAGAGAAGGCGCTCCTAGAGAGGGCTATCTTCATCGAGCATGTAATCTGGTATTTCGAGAGCTTGTCTTTTATTGTTATAACTTTGAACTTATTATCTTAGTTCGGTATTTGCAGTTTGAGAAAAAGGATGCCCTGGCGGGGCAGCTTCAGGGAGAGATCGCGGCCAAAGACGCCGAGATCCTAGAGCTAAAGTGGCACAATGATAGCGTGGCCTCGGAGAGGGACGTTCTTCGAGAGGATCTAGCCTCGACTCAAGGTATTCTTCGAGGTGCTCACGAGGAAGCTTCCGCATTATCCATTGCCAAGTTTGAGGCCGATGCATTCGTGTATTCGTACAAAGATGATGTTGCCGCCGCAAATAATCGGGCCAGAGAGATATCCGAAGAGGCCGAACCCAAATTGGCTCGGGCCGTTGCTCATGCTCGATTGGAAGCTAGGAGGCAGGCCCTCGAGGAGGTGCACTCCAGGGGTTTCGATCTCTCTGTTGAGATCGAAGAGGCCAAGTCCTTGGAAGAGGAATCAGCAGTTCCGACTGCTTCGAACGAGGGCTCGGAAAGCGACTCGGGAAGTAGTGAGGACGAAGGATAGAATTCTTTACCCTCTTTTACTTCTTCTTTTTTGTATGCGTGCTCCTCGGGGGAGCTTTGTAAAGCATTCTTGTAAATATATTTTTGGAAATGTAAAGGATTCCTTCATTTCGTGTCTTCAAAACTTTGCCTTGTTCATGAAAAAGTTAATCTTCGAATTTAAATTTAGCCCTTTCGAACCCGGTCTCGGAGTAACGGAGACCTCGAGATTAATTTAACCCTTCGATCCCTCAAACGATGTATGATAGCGGTTATTCTTATAATGCGACTGTGAAATGATCGAGATGGCCCCGCCGGTACGTTCCCCAAGATGTCATAATGGCTCTGTCAGAGCTGATTGGCTATCAGAGTAAATGAATAATTGCCGCCTTTCTTATATATATTCGCTTTTTCTTCATTGAGGGATTTCTTATTTGCAAAACTATTTTCTTTTTGGAGTTCCTCTTCTTGCATCATTTCTTCTGCTATCTCAGTTTGAAGCCTTCACCTGAGTTTTCATCTTCTTTTACTTGCTTCACAGGAGTCATAGCCGCCATGCCCAAATCTACCCACCAGGAAGAGGGAAGCTCCACCTCCGCCTCTCGTCCCGGCATTTGGCGAACTAACCTCGGATTGCTTCATCCCGAGGAAGGACTTTATGTTAGAGAGACCTTTCAACATTCCGGGCCATCGAGAACATGCATTGAGGTTCATTTCATCAATAGAAGAGAGACACCTCAAGGCCGTGAGAAGAGACTGTGGATGGGGAGAAGAGGTGATGTTGCAGATACTTTCTCGGGAAGAGGGTATCATGGCCCATGTAGAGGGGTTTCTAAATGTATACACGTACCCCTTTACGTTGAGGCCCCTCAATCGAGTCGTGCTTGAGTTCTATCGAAGATACCGAGTTACCTTGGCTTAGGTCCACCCGTCTTTCTGGCGAATAGTGTTGATGATAAGATTCTTTGCAGAGAAGGCCGAGCTCGAGTTTCCCTCAGCCACCTCATCAAACTATATCGGCCTTTACATTACCGAGGTCTGGTTACATTACGACGTCGATCCACCAGGCCCTTTATTGCCAGTGATGACGAGGATGGGGACCGAGGGTAGATGAGTCGATTTGTCCGAGTGAGGACTGTTGACATTATTCCTGCGGAGTTCCTGCCATTTCCCGAGAAATGGAATTTTACACATAAGTGATACGCTGTACTTTGCCTTTTATTGTTCTCAGTGGAGTCAGACCATGTAAGAATTTTTTCTTTCTTTCTCTGCAGCGATCTCGTAGATACAATACGAGGTCCCCGACCTAGCGGATTGGACTCGAAAACTGGCAGCTTGTTTGATCTAGCGGATTGGACTCGGAATTTGGCGAGATCTGTCAAAGGGCAGATGGGAAGCAAAACACCATGGTATGTGATGTATGGTTTAATTCTTAAGGAACACTCCTCTTTTATATTTGTTAATTTCTTTGCTGCAGGTATAGGTGAGTTTTCTGAAGTGAGACCATGCCCTCTTGGAGAGGAGTAAAGACCTTTGGCTTCGGAGCCAACTCAAGGTAATAAAAGGAAAGGATCCTCGGTGGACGAGGATGTTCAGGATGAGGTAGGGCCTGCCCGAAGGCACAAAGAAGATGCAACCATCGGGGAAGGTCTCGCATGCATCAGCCGGCATACAAGCGGCGATGTGACCGAAAGGGACGGCACCATGTCGAAGGCTAGGACCGAGAAGTCTCCCGAGGTAGCTGGGCTTGCTGAACCCAGGGGCTTAAACCTCGGGGGACATGTTCCACATGAGGGGATAAGCGAAGGTCCTTTGCCACCATCTTCTTCTTCTTCAGGGCGGTTCAACTGGGGCCGACGAGACCAAACCAGTGGACGCACGCTCGACATTTAAGGAGGCTCAGCAGCTCTACTCTATGGTGAGCCTCGGTAATCTTTTGGCCTTCTCAGTTTCGTATTTTTATCCTTCTAACTAGGCCTTACTCTTCCCACAGGCCTTCGACAAACTCAAGTCTGAGTTGCTTCGCTGTGAGGCTAAGTTGCGGAAAGCCTTGGACGTGGATAAATCTCTCAGTCTTCTTTGTGATAAGAAGACAAGAGAGTTGATACACCTTCGATCGGAGATGAATCGATGTCAAAATTACGAGGGCCATCTCGAGAAGTGGATAACTTTCATATTGAGGGAATATCGGCTTCTTTTTCCACTTTCGAAAACTAATGTTTCGCCCTCTCAGTTGCAGAGAAAAACGGAGGTGCTGGAATGCCTTTGGGGAGAAATTATCCAGGCCAATTTCGAACACAATGAGTTGAAGGAACAGATAGGTGCTCATATTGCGGCTGAAAAGAAAGATTTGGCTAAGGCCTCCGCCCTTGAGATACAGCTTCGTAATGCTCGAGGAAGTAACTCGGTACAGACGAGCAGAATTACCAAGCTTGAGACAAACCTTTTGAAGATGAAATCGAGGTCGTGGACGCTAGAGCCGAAGCCGAGGAGGCTCGTGCAAAAGCCGATAAGAAGGTGTCCATCTATCTAATAGATGTCGCCGAGGCTCGTATGAAGTTGGGTGAGGCTTCCGATCGATAGAGACTGATCAGTGATTATGCCCGATGCAAATCCTGAAGGGAAACCTTCGAGGCTTCGACCTATCAGAGGAGATAGAGCAGGCCAAGGAGGATGAGTTCGACGCTAAGTTCCTTGTTTCTGATTCCGAAGATAATAAGGGAGAGGCCGATGAGGGAGCCGGTCCCCAGGATGTCGATGGAGCCGTATTCCCCGAGAGGAAGAAAGACTAAGTCCCTGAGAGTAAACTAAGCTTTTTCTTTCTTGATTCTTTACGTACGGCTCCCATAGAGCATTGTAAATGTGTCTTTGTATCATTACATATATAAAAATAAACCTTCTGGTTTTCCCTTTGTATAAATTTCCATTTGTTTGTGTCTTTGTTTTTGTTCTCAATCTTAATGCATGACGATAATTTAGTCCGATAAGTTAGACTTCGAAATGAAACCCTTGGGGTTTTGTGCTCGATGAGCAATTGGTAGTAGCTGGTAGCTAACCTTTTAAGGCTCGGTCCTCAAGTGGGATTTTGACTCGGGCTCGTCGTCCTTGAGGCTCTTTAGATTGTTTGGAGTTGATATGATCGAAGCTCTTTATGTTTGGCCGTAGCCTTTTAGTCCCCAAGTGAGATAATCTCGGCGTCTATATCGAGAGTATGCCGTTTTAGGGGTCTTACAAGTTCGAATATATAGCCTTGACTTTAATATCGGGATTATGCCTTTTTAAGGTCTTACAAATTTGGGCATGCCTTGTTGAGGTCTTACATATTTTTGATGTTGCCTTATGGAGGGCTTATGAGATGTTGCCTCATGGAGAGCTTACGAGATGTTGCCTCATGGAGGGCTTACGAGATGTTGCCTCATGGAGGGCTTAAGTTTTTGAGCATGCCTCTTTGAGGTCTTACAGTTTCGATATTGCCTCATGGAGGGCTTATGAGATGTTGCCTCATGGAGGGCTTACGAGATGTTTCCTCATGGAGGGTTGTTCACGCTCAACTATGTCTTGTAGAAAGACTAAACGGGCGCTGCAAATATAATCCGGGGTATTACGCCCAGAGTCGATCCCACAGGGAATTTACGTACCAATCAAGCCGTCAGAATGCGAAACTTTTACTTAATCAATTTTCTCAAGACTTTTGAATATCAATAGGTAATGTTTTACTATTTCTACTGACAAAATTAATAAACTAATGATTAACTAACAATATGGTGTAATCAATTATAATAAAGGTCTAAGGTCATGATTTCCCCCGTTGGTGAACTTCCTTCTTGGATACTTCTTATAGTTTGATTAGTTGTCTCTATCAATCATGAACACTCTATCTACCATAAATCTCTCTCAAGTAATTATGATAATTTACTAGACGCACTCTCTCAAGTTACGCTAGCTAGATTG